>JAMKCH010003376.1:0-40044 GCA_023653785.1 Ophioderma brevispina | reverse complement strand
GCATGACGGAATCAGTTGTAATATCTCATTTGCATACTTGTGACAGTTTCATGAAACCAAACCATGGCCAACTTTTTTTTCACACGTTGCAAGTTACATGGTTGCCAACAAGTATACAACATCCAGAATTCAAGATAATTAATTGATTTATTAATTAAATCATTATTAATCAATAATTTTAATTACCTAATTATTATTTGAGAAAGAGAGTGAAAAAGAATGGAAAGAAAGAGAGAGAACAAACAAGAAAGAAAGAAAGCAAGAAAGAAAGAAAGTAAGAAAGAAAGCAAGAACGCAAGAAAGCAAGAAGAAAGAAAGAAAGAAAGTAAGAAATAAAGAAAGAAGGACAATTATATCGAGGGGATAATCGAAATGATAATAAGACAGAGATTGTCACTTAAACATTACAATATGAAATGGAACAAGACTTCTGCGGTTCTCGACTTACGCGCTTGCTCTATTCAGAAATGCACCACAGACCCGGGTCGCCATGTTGTTTTTACTCAATCAGAATAAATATGCAAATGAGGCAATTAATTCACATTTGGTGATAACAAGCGACATGCTTGATAATACATGTATGTATCCACTACTACCCACGTATCAAGTAGTCCTTCCAGCTATTCCAGCTTTCTGGCGGCCCCTGGCAAAAATCAAGCTATGCTGCCACATTGAAAAGATTAAAATCAGTCATGCAAATGAACTTTCCCATCAAGCATTCAAGAAAATCAAGCTAAAATGTTTTTATAATTTTAATTGACATTTTTGTAGCATTTATAATTACTTTTATCATCACAGATTTTTTTAATGACTTAAATATTTTCACGTTTTAAAATTGCACGACAAATTGTCGTTAATTTGTCATTTTATTGCATTACAAATTAAATTTTATAGTGTGTGACAAATTAAATGATGAATTATGAATTTATAGTTTGTTATTAAGTTAGTTATCTCCATAAAAATACAAATTATTAATGCATTATTTGTCATTTAGTTGTCATGTCGTTTATCATGCAATGAATTATCAAAATAATGACATATTTGTCACTCATTATATGGTTATGCAATTTTTAAAAAGTGACATTTTGTCATGAAAATATCTGTGATGATAAAAATTAATTTGAAAAGCCGAAAATTGTGTGATGATAAAAATTAATTTGAAAAGCTGTAAATTGTTAATTGAACATTACAAAAACATTTCATCTTGATTTTCTTGGATGATTAAAAAGTTAATTTGCATGACTAAATTTAATTTGTCAACTAAGACCTTTTTCTTGACAAAATGATCTTTTCGGTGCATAGAAGGATAGCAGATTTGACATAAATTGATTCATAAAATGATTCCGAGATTTTCACTGCTTTACTGCCTACTGCTTTAATTTTTTTGCTTAACAAAATTCCAGAGAAAAGGACTGGACACTCCAGCCGTTGTATCAAGGGGCACTTTTTTAATCACTGGCAAATATGACATAGATCTAATTATAAGAATTTCTTTCGTGGTAGTCATGAAATTCAACTTGTTTCGTAAAGTAAACAGTGAAGGTATCCATATGACAATAACGGTGTGATGCCTGAACATGAATACTCCTAATTCTAACTAATGCAGCAGTGTCAATGGAAATAGAGGATTTGAAGTTTCACAAATATTTTCTATTAAAATTTAAAAACATTTTGAAAGAATCGACAGCCAACGCCAATCAGACCAAAATCAATAACAGGCAACAGGTTTATGTTGGAGCGACGCCCGATGAAAGAGCGCAAGATGTGACACACATTAATTTGTATATTAGTATCCCAAAATTACCTTTTCAGGGCTGTTCTGATTTTCTGCACGCAATAGGCCTTGTTATAACTGTGTCAAGTGGTGCGCATTGTGATTGGGAAAAAAGTGTGCAAAGAAATGGCAAGGCTGAATATAAGCGCAGGGTTACTGGTGATGGTAATGCCACTCCCTTAGGAAACATTTAATATACCATAGGCCTAAATATTTTTTTTTTAAAAATCAGCACCACAAATATCCTTTTACTTTTAAAAACATATACCCACGATTTTCTAAAAAAAAATGCGTCTAAAGTCCTAAAGACCGTCCCAAAGTCTTTGGGACATGGCAAAGTCACATTTAAGATTTGAGATCATTTAAAAATTTGTAACATTGTTTTAATATTCTGGGCATAGATTGGCGAGATTGTCTGGTTTTCTTTTCAATCAAATTGCCTTACATTTTTGCGCCAAAATTATTCTATACTTTCTATACTTAAAGATCTTACTACCGTTAAAATATTATTATTATTATGATTTATTGTTTGCATGCCCCATTTGGTCGACCAATATTAAATTTTACAAGTACTATGGGATTACAAAAATCACGTTTTTAGCTCGCACACAAAAACGGGTTGAAATATCTATCGGCATGAAATTTACAGATGGGGTTTGGGGGTTGTGAAGGTATTTCTATCAGATGAAAACTAATACAACTTAGATCGGGTCATCCCCCAATAACGTAAATGTTTCACGTTGTCATTCAAAACACCAGTGGGGACAGACTGGGTTGGAATACGGCTAGGTATATATGTATTTGTAAAAATTTGCATTTAATTGACAGCACATTGGCGAAACTACCTTAAGTTGGTTAATTCAATTGGCCTATAGCGACTTTATAATTTAAACTAATTTTTATTTGTAAACTGCAAAAAATGTCCATTTCGGTTTCTCACATGTGTTATATTTTCATCTTTTATCATCACCCCCAGCACTCACTTTGACAGGGCCAATACGAGTGGCGACTATAAGAGTTTTTTTGCAGTGCCGCGCCGATCGGGATGGCGGTAGCCTTGGGGAACCCAATGCTTCGTAGAAATTTAAGACAAACTGCATACATGTATAGACACTTCAAATTATTATCATTGTGTATTATGCATAGGCCCCTTCAGAGGGATTTATTTTGAGAACTTATGATGTAGCTTTTCTCTCGATGACTACCACTTTGGAAAGGACCAATAAAAAAAATATTCAAAGATGGAAACTCAATTTTTACAATTTTCTTATTTTATTTTCTATTTTGTGCAATAGTGTTAATAATGTCAAAGGATTCTAAATATAATATAACATGTCAAATCTCTAGAACACACGTTAGTGCCTAAACGCCAAACACCAATATATAAACATGTTTCCAAAAAGCTTAGATTTTAAACATGTAGGCCTATATAAAAAATCTGCTGAAAATGGTATTTACGAACGGTGTTTAAATCTAAAAGACTTTAAACAATGTAGTTGTGCTGATTATTGATGGTTTTTTAAGCATATGTGGGACAAACTTAGGAGCAACTTTTCAAACGACCGCGTTAGATAAGACGATAAACATGAACTCAATAATAGCGAGACACAACAATTTATTTCTTCGCTTTCAGAAAATATTGGCAGTTTTCACTAGCGTTTTTTCTTTTTTCTGTCGACGAATATCACTCTCAATTTCTTAAAATATCAAAACATGCAACGTCGTAATTCGATATAATTACAGTCGCCTTTATATTTAGAATGCGTCAGCAGGGCAAAATTTAGGAAAACAGTTAACTACAGTTCATCGTTGATACATACCGGAGGGCGGCAGAGACCTACATGTGCGGCATATTTTTACACCCTTAGGCTTAGTTTGGCCGTGGCTCCCAATGCTACATTTAAGACGATTAATAATTACGGTTTAATTATTTTCATACTTCATTGCAAAATGGGATTATTCATGAACCGCGTCGGTGAGCACATAAAAAAAATTTTACTAAAGAAGGAAAACAAAGAACGCGTACCGCTGGAGGTGCTCCTCGTATGGTTGTACTAATCCCCTGCATGACATTGACCTGCTAGGATAATATTTAAAAAAACATGCCGAATGAATTATGTCGTGCTGGTGAGGCATAGAGAAACCTTTGTATGCCCAGGTATGTCAGGCCTTATGATTGCATCGTAACCTGTATACGTTGTAATTGTAACAAACAACTTGGCTGCCAGGTAGTGAACCAAACTGCTTGCAGGACTTGGTAGGCATGGCACAAACAAAATAAGTCAGCCGTAACCTTTCCGTTTGGCGGCAGGATAAGATGAAGAAAACGGGCAAAGAAATGGAAAATCAAATGAAAATAAATCAATCAATTAAGACTTTTTGGTTTAATATTGTCCAATGGGAAATTAAGATACAGGAATGTTATTACTGAAGAAGCAATTAAGTATCGAATAAAATGGTCTCACAAAGCGCAATGGCATGGTATGTGGTGGATTTAATTATTACTTAACGTTTGTTTCAAATAATAGGGGGGCAAATAAACTTCTTTGCAAAACAGATTTATTTTAACAACCCGTGGGGAATCATTATATTTTTATTTTCCGACCGAGAAGATCAAACACTGGTCCGACTTCAATAGAGGACAGGCCTGCACTGCAAAAACTGGAGTGTTACTTTTAACACCATGGTGTTAATTTTTAACATCCCTCCTAGAATCAATAGGGACGGCACCCCTGGTGGCATATGACACAAACCATTTCGGTGTTTAAATACCACCGTTGTTGTGTTAAAATTTTGTGGTTGTTTAAGGTCTGATATTACACTGTTTGGTGTTAATTTTACTCCACATCGGTTGCTAATTATTTTTAAACACTGTCAGTGCCAAATTGACCAATACTGATGTTTAATTTACAGACTATTTAACACTAGCCTGGAATCATAAATGGGACCAGGCGCAACCATGCAACCATCTTGTGTTTCTTAACACAACTTGTTAACATATAAAATTCAGATATTTTAACTTTTATATTTTAGTAGAAAATGTTTGATTTTGTTAATTTTTGCTTCTATTGTACCTGCTAGAGCCTCTCAAAATCATAAACAATTCACCAAAACGCGTATTTAAAATTAATGCACAAACCGAGTGTGTTCAATTCCCGAAATTTCCACAAACCATAACCAACACTCCGACAAGCATGACACCGACTTAGTGTTAACATTTTAAACACCGCCAGTTTTTGCAGTGTGCGGGTGTTAATGAAACACAAGGATTGGTGTTTAGTAGGAGTTGTAAATGTTGCTTTTGCTGTTTTTCATCTCTAATAATACTCACTTTGATCTGTAAGAGTCCATCAAAGGTGGATAATGTTTGAACAAACAAAAAAAAACAACACCACCAGCGCTTTCACCAGCTTAATTTTTACACCGGCCAATTAAACACTGTCAAGCTTAAAACAGCTTAGTTTGTTATTTAACACCAGAGGATTTGTAGGTATAATTTAATTTGGAAAAGAAAACCTATTTGTTTTTGTTGTAATAGCGTTTTATTCATCCTCGGACCTCAATCCTATTTTTTTTCCATTCTTTATCATGTTGACACACAATACAAATCCGGCAATCAATTTCACACCCTATGTTAAGCGCTGACAGCAGTTGAATATGGGGTTCGCGACCCATTTTAGACAGTCATGCCAGCTAATGCTGCTTCGTGCAGTCAATCGGTCGATTTTAATCGATTTAATGTATGTATGTCTCAATTTACATTTTCCTTTTTGCTAAACACAATTAACAACTGCAAAATCCCAGAACACAATACAAAACGCCAGAAAGCAATCTCCAACAACTTTAGCAAGAATAAAACAAACAAACAATATGACGAAACAAACACAAAAACAAAGGATTTAGGCTCATGTCATTTTAATTATAATTTTAAGTTTTCAAAATAAAAATAAAACGTTTCGCTCCCAATTAATAGAATTAATTAAAAGCGCAAAGGCTAATATCCGAATTTAGAGCCCTAGTACGGAATAAAGTAGAGGGCATCTATTTTAGTAATGCCACAAAAAAAAATTGATTGATTTGTCCTCATTTCCACCGACCCTAATTTGGAAATCAGGAAAAAGTTTTTATTTTTTTTCCTTTTACTCTGTGCAAACGAATACCGACCCTAATTTTTTTTTTTTTTTTTAATTTTTTAGGTTTTTTCTTTTTTTAAATTTTTTAAACTTGCTGAAAACGTAAAAAGATGACGTGTACGTTTCTTCTTAGCATGTTAGTTAGGTTTCATAATGTACAAAGTGCCTTTTTGAGTAAGATCAACTTGATTTTTTAAGTGTGTGATTACCTTTAATTTAATATACAAACAAACATGTTTCAATATAGTTTGTCTATGGGACATAATAAAAAAAAAAGTTTTTTTCCCGACGAACCGACCTATCTAAAAAGTCGTTCTATGGCCAATAAACATTTTTTTTTTTTGTGGGCTTACCATTGTGTAAGTTCCTTGTTGCTTTATTCCCGTATTATGTGCGATAAAGGTTATGTACACAGCGCAAATAGTTAAATCTAATCTTAACCAACAGGGAAACTTCAATTCACCTCATTGTTTCGCGGCTGGTTCCCTATGTCCTGTGGTTTAAAATGTTGAATGATGTCCCGTCACCCTTCTGATGATATTAATCACTATCAACAGCTTGTGGAATCACTCTTTAGTTTTAATGTTATACAATAAAACAATAGGCAAAAAACATTGTATATTAAAATTGAGAACAATCCATTATAATATGAATATTCTGAACCTGGCAGTAAAAGTGCTACACAACCATTAGCAACTCTTGATGAATCTCAAGTGTTAACAAAATGTGAATTTTGACTTGATTGTAGGCTCATTGTCTTCACAATTTAATTTGTAACATGTTGCGAAATTAATCATAACACCACAATGTCACTAAAAAGTAAAAGAACAGACTATCTTTACAATCATGTGAAAATATTTTGATGGTTACTAATCGTAATCACCTACAAAAACAACAACAACCCATCCGCACCGGCACCACCACCACCAACAGCACCAGCACCACCACTACCACCACCACTATCACAGCACCACACCGGCAAACCGCCACGAACACCATGCCAGCCCAGCACCACCACCACCCCCAACCACGTGGATCTTAGAGCACCAGCAATCACCGCACCACACCACCAAACCCCCAACCACCCCATCATTTTGCTCATTTAAAAGTGCCGCCGTAATACCTCTGGGAGTGAGCAAAACCGGCACCACCACCAGCAGCACCACCCCCACTACACCCACCACCAGCGCCACTATACACCAGCACCACAGCACACCACAACACATCAAGCACCACCACACCAGCACCACCACCATTACCGCAGCACCACCACCACCAACACCACCAGCACCCTGGGTTTCCCCACCTACACCCGACACCTACAACTACATTACCATATCATCAGCACCAGCACCACCAGCAGCACCATTCCAAACCGCACCACCAGCACCACGAGAACCAGCCTCAGCATCAACACCACCAGCATCACCAGCGCCAGTACCCACCACACACGAACCAACAGTCACCACAGCAGCACACCAACGCAACACCATCATCACACCACCACCACCATTATCACTTCCAATCCAACCAATACCAGATATGCAACCAGTACCATCACTAACACCACTACAACAACCCCACCAGCAGCATCAGCGCCACCAGCACCAACACCATTAACCCACCACCCACCATACGCCGCACCACCACCAGCAGCAACACCCAACACTACACCAGCACCACCACCGGCACCGCCACCACCACCACCATCTCCAGCACCAGCACCACCACCACCACCACCACGTGCAGCTAGAGCACCAGCATCACCCAGCACCAAGCACCACCACCCCATCATTTGTCATTACAGTGCGCCGTAATTACTCTCCGGGGAGTGACACCCGGCACCACCACCCGCAGCACCACCCCACTACAACCACCCCAGCGTCCACTATCAACCCAGCAACCCAGCCCACCACAGCAGCAGCTGCACACCACTACCAGCACCACCACCTTACCAGCAGCACACCACACCAACACCACCCGACCTGGTTTCCACATACACGACACCTACCAAACTAGCGTACCAGAATCAGCACGCACACCATCAGCACATGCAACCCGCCACCAGCACCACGACTGAGAAACCAAGCCTCAAGCAGCAACAACACAGAATCACAGCGCAGTCACCAACCAACACCAACAGACACCAGCCAGCAGCACCACAACGCAACATCATCACCACCACCACCATTATCACTTCCACACAATTACCACGCGCACCAGTACCATCAAACACCAATACAACAACCACCACCAGCAGCTAGCAGCAGCGCCACCAGACCAAAACCAGAACACCACCACAACCAAACGCGCACACCACCAGCCACCAGCACCGCCACCACCCCAACACCCAGCACCACCAAAGCAGCAGCAGCACACCACCACCACTGCCATCAGCCACCAGTCACCACCACTGCATCAGCACCAGCACCACATCACCACCATCCACCGTTCGCCACCACACCAGCACCACCACCACTAGCACAAACCACCACTACCACCATCTAGAGCACCACCACCCCATCATTTGCTTATTTTAGTGCACGGTTTAATCATTTTCATTTTTTTATATTTCATGAAAAAAGTAATAATCACCGGGAATACAGTGAGCCTTAGCATTTTCATCACATTGTTTTGTTACAATTTGAAGTGCATTTTTTTCTAGATATTTTGAAATACCACTCTGGTCAACCAACAAACAAAATGAACAAAATAAAATGTTATTATTTTGGTAGAACGTTTATATGGAAGTCCCAAGTTGCAAATCAGGTATTAACAAGGTGTCCCGCCATGGGCTGTATGATGTTGTGCGGAATAAATAGCAATACCCAGTTGCATACTTGTTTGTTTTTTGGGGTCCTGGAATGGTTTCATGGTTCATATACCCATTGATGGTTCCTATACCCATTAATGGTAAAGTTAATATGTATTTAACCTGATTTTTTTGGGTGAATAATTCATCGACCCTGGTCAACACACAATCAGTTTAGCACCCTACATAATCAATAATGAATTGTAGTGTTTATGTTTTTGTTTTTGTGTTTATTTTCGTTGAGAAAGGTTTTATATTATCAATCTGTTCGAGGTTGTGCCAATTGTCAATGGTTAGACGATAGTGCAGGTGTATTTTGCAAAAGGACTCATCCACTCTCACAGCCGGACGTGAAGGCCGATGAAAGTTCACTACACCAACAACACTGAATTAACGATTTTGTATAACCTCGAACTTGACGAGCTTGTACTTATAGTTTAATCAACAGAATTGTGTGAAAGTAACATCATTGTCATTATTGTGTTTTAATTTTTCCGTGAATATTTTCATATGACTTACAGCAAAATAAAATAAAATTTCTAATCTATTGAAGTTTCAAGGATACCACTTCATCCATGCAAATGTAATACAAGTACTTTATGTAACATATCGCATGGCAATCAAAGGTATCCTGGTGTCACCTGGTTATGATAGTATTCATATCCCTCTAATTAGTTGGCCACAAACACGCGATGAAAACTAGCTAAGCTACCAGTACATAGGCAGTTGACTTATCAAATAACGAACTTGGTACACTGTATTTGAAAAACAGAGGAATAGTTCACGGGAAAAATGCCTTACGCAGTATCTCTTTGTCTAGATTAGTGTGTTCTGAGGTCTCTGGGCTTTGGACTACACTTTGGCGGGTTAAACCTAGTTTTGTGAGCGCTCAACCATTCCACTTCCCTCAGAGCATATTGGTGGAGTTGCTTTTAGCTCCATCTGTCTGAATGTCCTTTGAGCTTCTGCTAAAACAGATTGGGGGCAATAATAAGAGGCCAAAAAGAAAAAAAGAGAAAGAACAAACATGGTAAATGCGGTAGAGAATCATCCCGGTGTGAAAGCAGATATAGTCCGGTGGGGGGAGCCATAGTCCGGGCTATTCCAAAGACGATAACTGAATAAAGCGTGAAACGCTAATGTTGCGTAAAGAGTCAACTGGATCGATTGGCCTATTTGCCCACCGTTGTTTCCCGGACTATGAGGTACGCCGGTCAATGGTTACTTCTGCACCGGCTTGTTGTTGTCTTGTGTTTTAGAAAATACTCCATTTCGCGTCGTCTGTCATGAATGACTCCGGAGTCATTTTTGTTATAAAATCTTTCTTTTACCCCAAGGCTACTGATTTGGGCTTCTCATTTCAGGTGAGGGCTAATGAATATTAAGCTTCACACCCATGCAAAAATATCAATTTTGACAAATATTGGGGGGGGGAGGTCGCCACTTTCTTCAAATATCAGCCCCAGTGTCTCTTTTAATAAAGAGCACGATACAGAGTAGTACGAAGGGGTATAATGTAATTAACGCCAATTAACTTTTTAAACTTTTACCGAATGTTAAAACAGGTAACTTGCTGATAACTGATTTCTACAGTTCAAGCTGTATAACTCTACCACTCTCCTCATCTTCCCTGCTGCCTTATAGCTCGCTAGCCGCTCACTCACTCCGTCTCTCGCTCGCTCAACTCATCCACTCTCAACACTCCGTTCCCATCATTGAACCATAGTCATTACGTTCACTTCGCTCGCTCACTCATTCACTCTCACACTCGGTCATTCACTCATGAACTCATCATGCCCTCACTCCTCACATCTCACACATCGTTTCACTCCTGCAATCATTCATTCACTCACTCAATCATCACCCACACTCGTTCAACCCTTCATGAACTCATTCACTCTCAACACTCGTTCACTCCGAACTCATTCCACTCTCTCAATCACATTTAAACCACTTTATAGGTGGGTTTGGTTAATGTCAATGAACCAGTTCCCGTAGGATTTTGGTGGTAAGTTGATTTTCTTGCTGTTTTTCATGTCAATCAGGGACCAGACAGTCAGAAAATGATGGGGTTCAAATTTTTCGGACTGCGTCCCCTTCCTCCAGGGGGGAAAATTTTTACTACCGGGAAAATTTAAAAAAATAGAGTCAAATTGTGTTTTTAATGTACATTAACATGTTCTCCTTATAATTTTAAAAAAAGAATATATTTGCCTAGGTTCCGACCTTTATTTAAAGCGCTATAAGCCCATAATGGTTTCAAGGGTCAACCTGGTGTAAAATTTACCCATGCTCAGATGTGTTGAACTGTATACGTTTGTTGTATTGTCCCTCACGGATCCAAAATGTTTATTTTACAGTGTGTACCTTTGGTTGGCTAATTACATTGCCAAATGTCGCAAGGGTCTACATGGGCTATGGGGTCCCAGATCTTTCCCTGGATGTCACAATGGTGATATCAAAAAATCAATTAAAATGCATTTCTGTTTCATATGACACAAAGGAATCATTTGACAACCACCTTTCAACAACATCGGAGCATTTACCGAGCCAGGTGAACCTTGACCATTACGGGGCTATAGTGCTTTAACCTAGGCAAATATATTTTTTGTAATCCTTCGGAGGAACGAACCGCGTTAGTGTACATTAGTACGTAAACACAATTTGACTCGATTTTAAATTTTTCCCTGTTACTACCCCCCCCCCCCCACTTGAGAAAGGGGGCATCGTCTGAAATTTGCACATCATCATTTTCTGACAGTTTAGGTCCTATGGAAACCCAACCGCAACAAAATCAATTTAGCAATGAAAACCCTACGGGAATAACACCAACCCAACTATTAAACCAAACAGCAACCCACTCATTTACACACCTACTCAATACTCGGCTAATCACTTAATTAACCTCTCGCCCAGTCATCCACCTTTACTCAAACACACCATCCGCAATTTTTATAACATCCATGCACTCACATACTCACTTAAGCACCCATCTACCCACCATCCAAAACGAACCACTCCACTGCCTCACGCCAGATAACGTTAAAAATGGCATATTTGAATTTGGGTACACGGAATGCAGACTTTGGCTTCTATGTTTACATGTTTTATCATTCACTGGTAAATGCATACTTTGTAAATTATTATGGTGGTAAATATTTTTTCAAGTTGAATATTGCTCAAAACAACGATATAATGAAATAATTGACTTCACTTAGTATTTAAAAACGACCCCGCAAATCGCGTGAATTCCCTTTAGAAAAAGTTTTATTTGCCTAGATTACCAAAATTATTATTTTTTTTCAGTTTTAATTTGGTTGCATATACCACCCAGATGATACCATAGGAATAAACCCGGCATATTTGCCCTCCTAGATTCCTCTTCAAGAAATCGTCATAACATTTACAATATTGTATAAAATCCGTTTTGTTTGGAAAAGAAAATATCGATGCTACCTTTATGTAAGCATCACTAAATGTTATCCCTCGTCCTTCAGAGTTTTTTTTGTAATACGTCCTCTGAAGCCATTTTTTGTTTTGTAATACGTTCTCCGGGGCCATTTTGTAATAGTTTATTTTTGGTATCGAATTGAAGGCCTATAGATCTATCTAATTAATACGTATTTGCTTGTATAGTCTTAACCAAAGACTCGGATTTATTAAGTATGGACCCTTTAACTGAAAGTACCTGGTAGTTCAACTTTCTATGGGATACAGTTACAAGGTCTGTAACACAGACTACTGCTTGTATGATGTCATGATGAAATAATAAGAAATGTCAACAAAAAATGAAGAAAAAAACGTGATTTTATTAAGGAGAAATCCTTATTTATTCACATGATCATGGACAGGGAGAATTTATGCCAGCGGTTTTGCACACTTGAACATGTATTTTGATGATGTGTTATGTTAAAAACAGCCTGTCCGTGTTACAAGTAAAAAAACAACAACACATATTTCATTAAATAGGGGACAACTCGGTCATTTGGGACCCAAAATCCAATGGGGTTTACTGTTTTTAAAAAGCTAATAAACAAGACTTTTGAAATATGTAAAAATAATTTCTATAAATGTTTATTAAAGATCTGAATATTTTGCAATTTTACTGACTCAAAAAATCCTTTTGGCTCTGAAACGCTCTGTGTCATTTCCTATCGCGTAGAGCCAAACTCCACATGAAAATCTAATATTGCTAACTTCTTGGGTGACAAATTGAGTTCTGTCGTATATCCAGGGCCGTAGCCAGGGGGGGGGGGGGGGGGAAAAAAAAAAAAAAAAAAAAAAAAAAAAAAAAAAAAAAAAAAAAAAAAAAAAAAAAAAAAAAAAAAAAAAAATTTTTTCTGAAATGCAAACTTTATGACGTTATTCTGACATAATCCTAGGCATGTTGGTACTCATTTTGGTATCTCTCTCTCTCTCCGGTGTTTGTTTTTTGCATGAAAAGGAGTGTAAAATATCAATTGACAATTACATTAAATAATTTGGTACTGGAAAAGGTGTTTTAGTGCCCCCCCAAAAAAAAAAGATAGAAGGTAACCACCCATGTTCATATTCAATTGTTTCGTATCATACGAACATATATTTTTCTAAGTACCTTATATTTAGGCCTATATCTTTAGATTTTATTGTTTAGACATTTGACGATAGGTGTTTATAGGTATTTGACGCCATGTTTAGATATTTGACACGTTTAATACCTAAACACTAATTTGCACCACGTTTCTAAACTTTGTTTTGCAGTGCCTATACGTGCATGATTAATGTGACTTGGTGATAAATAACACCTACATGCACAGGTAACCTGAAATCAAAGTCTAAAGTACACATGCCTATAGAGTTTAACAGGTTATTCCTACCATGCCTACAGCTTTCTGCTATATTGACATGTGTATACTCTCAGTTTTTTAATTAAAAACAAAAAACTGTTGCGATATTTTATAAAATTAGAAGTAATCGTATTCTTCATCCCAATTTACTTTTTACCAAAGGGCAGCCACTTATAATTTTGACACGGCGTATCCCTTTCACTACCCATTTCGAATCAAACTGTCTTAAAGGTGCATTTCATGATCCTAGCATCTTCATTTTTGTTTATGATTCATAGGTATTCTCGAAGAAAGGTTATTTTCAAAATTTCAGTTGATTCTGATGGTGCGTTTTATGATATGAGCAAATGAGCCACCGTGTTGTAATTTCTGTCCATTTACGGAAGAAAATATAAAATTTCAAATTTCTTTCTAGAGTACATTCATACTATACTGTACTTACAGATCAGATGATATAAAAATCTCAACCTTTTTTTATGTAAGTCGGGCGGGAGGACGAGGCTGAGGATCACGAAATGCCCCCCTTTAATTCCTTAGATTGAAATGTCAATCTTATCAAAGGAGCACTCACCAAAAACGAAAAAAAAGATTGAAAGTCAATCTTTAGATTTCAATGTTAATATTAATTTCACTGTTATCTTAATTCCTAAGATTGAAATTTCAATCTAAAAGGTTAAGTTTTCAATCTTTCTTCATTTGTAGTGAGTACACATGCACTCGATAAGATTGAAATTCCAATCCAAGGAATAAAGAGAGAACGTAGAGAAGGCTCAGACTCAATCACTCACTCACTCGCTTATTTTGTACTCACTCCTTCATACCTTACTCACGCACCCATCCATTTATTATTCTAATTTATATTTTCAATTATTCAATCACTCAATATTTTTATATTAATTCCATCATTCATTCACTCATTTAATTTCTCATTTATCCTCTCATTCACTAATTTATTCACTCACCGTGTTCACTCTTTATCTTACATCATAACTCACAAGGAAAGTGATTAACTTACTCACTGACAGTCATTCACTCAATTATTATACAATCATGTTCAGTATAGTCACTCAACAAATCCACCAATCAGCAACTATTCAAGGATAATTTACACTCAACATATTTAAAAAACAAAACAATAATCAACATTTTTCAATATTACGCTGTACATTTGTAATCAATATAATCAATCATTGATCAATAGAGACCAGCTGGAAAAAAATATAGCTGTTTTTGTTCAAAGTGTTTGCGGTGGTCCATCCTTCCCCATTTACACCACTATAGCTTAAATGGTCTCTTCGGAACATCCTTCCAACTATTTTGGTAACATTATTTAATCGCTTAGGAAATGCACTTGTCAATTTGCCAGGTACTCCGCGGTATATTTTCTTCCGCCCAGGGTCGCAATCGTGCAAGCGACTATCGTTAGCCAATAGGGTCATTGCGTCTCTCTAATGACATGTTTATACTTCCTATTTTACTTGTATCATTGATTGTTCAATTGAAATTATTCTTATTTTGAATATTCCAATCAGATTCCTTGAACATTTTCATGCAAAGTTCGTAAAATAAATACGTGTTTCTTTTGAAAAAATAACATGAAAGAAAAGTTAGTTAATGTAAATTAAATAAGATAAGAGTCTTACGTGTGATGAAAATGCTACTTTTGGCCTAAAGGGTCATAAGATGTACGAATTGACATGTAATTTTGAATTTCACATGTAACTTTTAAAAGGACGTGATGTTGGAGAAAAAAGAACATGAAAGAAATTTTATAGCACGTTATAAAAAGGGGTGCATGATACAAAATGCACCAATCAAAGTTTTCATTTATTTCAAATTCAGGGGTGCAAAAAAATGCGGGAGCTGGGATCGCCGCTCCGAGCAAATGGTTGAAAGTCTTGTAGGTATCTATGTGAACACTGCATCTTGCTCCTGAGGAAAGAATTTTTTGCACCCCTGTTAAATTGCCCAATGTTTAGCTCGTTAAATTATATCACGTAACTTTCAAATTAACGTGTTGTTTTTAAAATAACATGTCATTTCTTATTTTACGTGTAACTTTGAATTGACATGTTACTTTAAAAATGACATGATATTTAAAAAAAAGAACATAAACACAGTGTTATTATCATATCATTTTGAAAGTAACATGTTGCTTCAAAGTTACACGTAAACTAAGATGTTATTTTAAAAACAACACGTTAATTAGGAAGTTATCTGATATAATTTAACGAACTATCATTGGGCAATTTGAAATAAAGGAAGACTTTGGTGCATTTTATATCGTGTATCAAGATTTTATACTTTTTTATTTTATTTCTTTCATATCTTTTCTGAAATACGTTTATCATGTCACTTCGAAAGTAACATGATAAATATAAAATTAGAAATGACATGTTACTTTTTAAAAACAACACGTTAATTCGAAAGTTACGTGTTATAATGTAATGCGCTATCATTGGATACTTTGAAAAAAAGAAAGACTTTGATTAGTGCATTTTATATCGTGTATCAAGATTTTTTAACAGTTACAACAAAATTTCTTTCATGGTATTTTCTGTTACATCATGTATTTTAGACATTTTAGTCTTATGACTGAACAAAACACGTATTGGTATCAACAATTTACATTACATTTTAACTTAACATGTCAAATAATGCCTTAATCGTGTTCTTTTCAAATAAACATGTCACTTTTAACTTAACATGTGATAATATCCGAACATATAATTGGTGTAGTTGAACAAAATAATAATACATGTAATTGGTTAATAAATTAACGCGTCATTTCAGAAAGTAACAATTTCGGAAAGTAACATGTCAAAACGTTCGTAACATGTCAAGAGAGAGACGTAATGACCCTTTTGGCTAACTATAAGCGACCGGCTCTAAAGTCACATTATTATTTGTTCATCACTATTGCCTACAATACGGCGGCTTAATGTAGGCCAATGATGAGGAAAAAATGGCAGAATTACTTTCAGAGTGAGACTGCAGAGGTTTAATTTCCAATTTAGAAAATAATACACACAATAATTTAATTGACATGAATAAATGTTCTTTGATGATGTGGGTAATGCATCCATGTGACAGAATCAAAATTCCACCTATTTTATATTCAAATTCTAAGTTCGATATAAAGGTTAAAAATAATAATAAAAAAAACCTAAAATAGCTAAATAGCCTTTCGTAATTGTTTTAACTGATTTTTTTTAGACGTATCAGTGATAGTCGAAACCCTTACTTAAAAAAGAAACAAAAACACATTTTAAGTTGAACAACTATCCTCAAATGTATAAGTATGCTAAATTAATGAACAAATCTGGATGACAAATCTATAATTTGGCTAAACTGCTAACTGTAAAATCAAAAACCGGCTCGATTACCTCATCGAGCAGGCCTATTTTGGGTAAGGCATATGTAGATAAGGCCCCCATATATTTTATGTGTTGTCATTACTTTTTTTGGGGGGGGGGGGGGTAACATTTTTTCATCATAGGCCCTTTTGGAAATTTTGGCATTTTTTCCTCGCAAAGACCCCGGCCCCATTTTGATCTTGAACCTGTTGGATTATTTTTGAGCAAAATTAATAAGTCGTCACTTAACGACCCATCTCTTTGACGAGTTGACTCTCACTAAAATACCCGTTGTTCCAAAAGTCCCGGGCTTGCACTCATTCTCATTTTAAGTGCCTCCCGGGCAAGAAACCTCGTCACCTCATCTTCAGTGGCAAGATGAAATCATTTTCTAAAAGTAGTGACAATGACTCATGCTTCCTTCCCGCCAAAACCTACTGCATGTAGTCTGCATCGCAGCCTACTGCTCCCAACCTTATTCGGCATTCCAGGGCCATAACATTCGTATCGATTTCATGGATGACTGTTCCTGTAACATGTTATCATAACCTTCTTCATCAGCCGTCTCCATTCCTCCTTTTCAGGCTTAACGGGGCTAATCTTCCTTCGTCAATTTTAGATTTAGGCCTATATTAATGTTACCATGAATAAAATAACTCTGCAGGGTGATGTGTGTGGGAGTACGGAAGCTTAAGTATACGGCTTGCCCCTATTTTAATTCCTAAAGGACCAATTTTCATCACTTTCCATGCGTATACTGATGTTAATTTGACACTTTAATGTCTGCCAAACTATAGTGGGTAGTGTACAGAATCACATGGGCACGTGAAGAGGAAGCTAACTGGTTTGGGAGAGGTGGACTATTGGTTTAGTTTTCCTTGCCCTAAAGGGTCCCTGTTCTCATCCCGTTGGACCCCAATTTACTATGAATTGTATTCCTCAAGGTGTTCACTCCCACGTACATGATCAACTTCAACCATAGAATACCTCGTCCTTCCTCCAATTTGTCTTTATGTGGGATGCAGACAATGCACACCTGACTGCAGGTTTCGGACTATACGGCCGCTCTTTCTCTATCCATACGAAATTGAACTAGGGCCCTCTTCTAATTGTATACTACCCATATTGACTAACGCCCTCTTCTACTATACTGTATACCACTCCCGCGGGCTCGGGATAAAGAATTGGCCCAATGTATTCCCTGTTATGTCGTAAGGGTGACTAAAAGGGATCCCCTGCGCATTCGGGGTTAAGCTTGGCCCGATGTTTTTCCATTGCAATGTCCTAAGAGGCTACTACAGGGACAACTCGTCCTTGTTCCAACATGCTGCTGGGTTTAAAAACTTTTATATTTTTATACTGTTAAGAAGTGATTCAATGCAATTTAAAGTTTAATAATAATTTTTTAATGTTGTTAAGGAGTTTTAATATTTAAAAAAAAATGAATGTTTATAAAATACCTTATATCAAAAAATGATCATTCTTAGATACTGTTATCCTGTTTATTATTTGGGCTATAATAATGTATCTTGGCTATTTCATAGGGATTAAGTGGTTTTTAATGTTATGATGTTTTTGTTTTGATGTGGTTTTTTTTGATTGGGTAGAAACCGAGGTTGTTTTAGCTCGATCTGAAAGTGGGTAATTCCTTTCTTATACATGAGGGTGATGAACTATTAATAAGTGTATCTCTGTAATTATGAACAGGATAAACTAATTCATCAGTCTATCTCTTGGTAGTTTGGCTTTTACTGTAGACATGGTTTCTGCGTGTGTCCCATTGTAATCATAAGTTTTGTTTCTATTGTTGATAATTTTTTTAATAACAAGTTAAGGCTCATATAACTGTTGGCCTTGCCTTGCCTAGGATGTCTCCGTCCAACGTCGGACCGATCCCTCCTCACGACTCTTCCAAATTGTTCGATCTTGCGCCGGTCTTGTCCAAGTTGTCCCTAGGTAGTCCCTTGATTGTCATCTCGCCACCACCATCGTCTGCTACGCGCTTCTTAGTGAAAAGGGAACAGTTTTTCGTTCCTTTCCATTGCTCTTTTGGGGGCTGTGGAAGCAGCTATTTGTTCGAGTAGCTTTGTAATTGACCATGCCCAGCTCATCAACCATATAAGGTGATTGTTGATGACACACACTGATCGAAAAACCTTTCTTTTCCAAATCATTGATATAGCTTTGTTGCACATATTTCTTTGTGCACACACCAAAAACATCTCCTCCAGGAGTGCAATGGTTTGGGGTTTATAATAATTATAGGGCTGTTTTGATATTTAGAGTGTATCGGTGCGCATGCTACAGAGCGCAAGCTCTTAAGCCATGCGCGTATGTTCAAGGGTATTATGTTTTGATGGATTACTTTTGTTCAGGGGAAGTTTCTGGAGCTTTGAGTGTACATTCCCATACAAAACCAATTTAAAAGCACATGCTGCAAAATCGCACCTAAATCTGGGATGTAAACCAAGTTGATGGTGTCAAATTCGGAACCCAATGTCATTGCAATGCAAGGTTTAAATGTTTCAAATTCATGCAGTGACAATGACCCTGTTACTATTATTACTGTTTCATGGCTCTCACTAAGGAGCATTATTTGCATTGATTTGTAATTTGTGAACATGTTGAAAAACAATTTAACATAATAGCTTTACCCCGATGCTGGTATTACGCGTCATTGACAAAGTAGCCACACTATGCTTGAACTGCATTGAAATATATATGTTTATTAATCTTTCCCTGGAGATGGCCAGCGCACGATAGTGTTGAAAAAAAAAAAAAACCATGTGCGGCTTGGCCGGAATTCGAACCGGCGACCTATCGTATTACATGCCACGACGCCTCTAAACAGCTGAGCTATCACGGTTCGGGTAGAAGAGCGATAGATTCATCTTCGTGTTAGGTTCGAAAGTGTCTTTACTACTGCTTCAATGCTTTACACTAGTCTTTACTACAGTATAGTCTCACATCTTGATCGATTACGCTGTCACAACAGAGATACAGAATCCTTGCTGCTTTGCCGAGTTGAAGTTATCACGGTAACGAGATGAATAGGTTTTGGTGTCACTTGTCAGTACAGTCACGTGCAGGTAATCGTATCAGTTTGCTCTTCGGGGCGACCGATATTCTAATCCGACATGTTAAATCAAGGTCTGTACATAGGGCCCTCTGCCCATGTGCTATTAAATTATTTTTTTTCAAAAGACAAACCCGGTTTTTATTCTAAACAGTACAATTTACCTTTTCCTAACTGATTCAAAAACCGACGTCGATGACGATAATCGTTGTTTTTTCCAATGTAGGGATCGTATACGTCATTTTTACCTGAATGGTCCCCCGAAGCAATAATACACCAGATCACTGCCGTGACGAGTCATCAAATCTTTTAAGTGTTTTTTTTAAAATTCAAATTGGTATGTTAACAGTGAAATTCTAGTTATTCCTTTTTTAATTCAACATCTGTATATTGTTCTTTAATAATATATTCAATTGTCCCCGCATGAATTTGAAAATATGGTCCTAGTGTCCATAACAAACTGAAAACAAATTCAGCCGGCTAATACCCTTACCGTGGACTGAATGAGCATACGGATCCCCGTTTTAGTAATAAGCAGGGCTTACAGCCACTTGCGCGCTGCTGCGTGTGTTTATGCGTTCCAGTTTTCATCCTTCTCATTACTTCTTCGTGTGTGTATATTTGCCAAAATATTTCTATTCTTTAAAATACGAAATCTGTTTTTGTTATTGAACTGAATTGAATTGACTTATTACCAAGCAAAGAGTCGAAGTCTTTAAAATTGATTCTGAGATATTGACCTTGATTGATGAATTAATATTTGTATTTATATTGTCTAAACTACTGCCTTAACTTTGATCATAAAGTTTGTCAAAAATGCTAAATAAATGAAATTATATAATAGACTGGAAGTCGACTGGTCGACATCAACTTGTTAACAACTTGAGTACAAAATGAGTAAAAGGGATAAATGACGATAATGAAGAAAAAAGAAAAGAAATATCATACCCTCCCAGACTGAGAAGTATTCCGTCTGCTTTTATGTTGAACGTATTTTTCCCCTTAATTAAAATCATCAGCATGATCATGGTTGCTTCTGCTGAATGTCTAAACTAAACACTTCTTGAATTCTTGAAGGTTATAAAGAACTACTAACACGGTTCTTGCAGTAGGATTCTTAGCGCGTGTTTTACCTTCAGCAAAAAGTGAAGTCGATGACGACTCAATCGAATTCACTTTTGACTTTTGGCCCTGTGTAAACTGGGCTTTATTATTTCTGAAGCGATCGGAAAACGCTTTCAGTATAACACCTACAACTCGAATTATTATGCACCCTCCAGGTCGTAATTCGAAAATATATCGATTCAATTCGAATTTCTCTCTATTGTAACGTGATATTAGACCATCTAAAAAGAGCATGAGCCACAAATCAGTTATAAGCACCGTATCAAGAAGTGCTGCTGTGCAGAGTACATACAACAATGATAGCTCTCATGATATTTTAATTAGCCGATAAATCACATGTGTCATATATCAACGACAAATCGCGACAAATGGTGACATTTCTTTGGCGATTTTGTTGAATGAAACCTGTTGAAGAATCCTGTCGAAGCAGAATCGAATTGGTATAGAAATGGACGTGTTCCCTGCCCTGGATAAGAAGTTTCCTTTCCAATTAAAAAGAAAAACTCATTTTATTGTCTTAATTTGCGTAATTAATTCAATTCAGTACCAATTAACACAAATTGACCAATTAATTCGTCGCTGTTGTAACTGCTTTTATAATGTAAATTGTAACATTTTGACCAAATGAAACATGAGCGTATCGCTTCTTGCCTAGGGCGAGGCAATCACTTATATATGATTAATGATGATGTTAATATGTTCTTGATATCTTGGTATAATAATATTGCCAGATTGCAACAAAGAAACAAAAGATTTAGCTAAGATTAATTTCTGTACGACACGCGTCCATCATCTGCCCCATTTGATTGCCGGCTTGATGACAAAAATATTTGAACTGCCAATCTTGCCAATCGTCTTATTAAGATCTT
Source organism: Ophioderma brevispina (assembly GCA_023653785.1). Taxonomy (NCBI): domain Eukaryota; kingdom Metazoa; phylum Echinodermata; class Ophiuroidea; order Amphilepidida; family Ophiodermatidae; genus Ophioderma; species Ophioderma brevispina. The sequence goes on along the minus strand of JAMKCH010003376.1, from coordinate 18,073 downwards.
TTTACGGAAACATATTTTGAACATGTGGAATTTGAATTTCCATCACATATATCTATTTGCTGAATTTTATCTCTTGTATGTTCAAACACTATAGAAATGAATATTCCATTGCAGAATTATTTTTATATCATTGATTCCATTTTTTTATATCTGATAATCACAACCAAATATTTGCGGAGGGCCGCCCAATCATAGATAAATAGTAATAATTTATTTGCTGTTTACAAGTGTGCATTGTTAATTTCATGATGTAAACAAAAAATGAAAAAAATGCTTGAAGATTTCCAATTTCCAAGCATTCATATTTTAGTTTGTTTTTCTGCTGCGAACTTTCTCCTACTTTGCGATTCACCGTTAAGAACATGGTCTAGGAATAACATAACACTGAATAACCACGATAACAACAATACTGTCATTATTTAAACAAATGTAGAAATTTAATCTATTATATCAAATTCTTGCCATGAACTATAATTATTGACTCTCTCAAAGTACCGGTAACATCTGTATCACGAACATGGACTTTGTATTTGCATATCCCAACGCTTAGTTATACAACATTTGTTATCATTATTATTGTTGTTATTATTATTATTTGCATGCTTATGTTTAAAAATACTTCTGCAGAAGAATCACGATAAATTGTGACTAATTTGATGTGGAATCTGTAAACATAAAAGTGTGGACGTTTGTTGGCGGGTGATGCATAAGACCTTATGCAGCCTGTCTCAAAAATGGTATACGAAAAAAAAGGGTAAAATATGAAATTTCAAATTAAGTCATTCTTACTTGGTATAATATTAAAGAACAAAGACCGGACTTTCCAATAATGTTTCTTTCATCTTATTTGCTTTTGTCAATTCAGAGATACCAATTTAATGCGATACGCCAAATTCGATTTTGTGCCACTTTTATTGCATGTACAGAGTTGTTTCGAGTACTGTGCCATGCTGTTTTGAAACTCATAAAACGTTACAACTTGGCAAAAGAGACAAAATACAGATTAAAATACAGAAAGGAAGTATAGTTTTCTCGACACAAGCTTTAATAGTCAACATAACAAGTTCAGTGATAAACATTTTCTTTTCATAAATAATAAACAAATTCAAAAAATTCTTTGCACGTTTCAATGAAATGGAGCTTTGAATTGGTATCTGTAAATCATGCCAGAATGAATATAATTGCAACCAAAATATACACTCCGAAGTAAAAAAAATCTTTGTATGTCAATAAAAATTTGAATTTGGAAGCAAAGTATCATGGTATCGGTAGGACTTTTCATGATACTTCAAGACCATAAAAACTTTCTCCTCCAAAGTAAATGAAGGTTGCTTACTGTAAGGTCACGGTTCTCTTCTAACAAACAGAAGTGTGTCGAATGCTATATCATGGAGATAATTTCCACCATTATGTAAATGTTTTCGCATCTTTTAATGTTTCTTTATGAATGAGTTAATCCTTTTTCGAAGAATTTCAAAACTGTTCAAATGTGAAGAGCTTTTGTTAACTAATTCTTTCACCGTTTTCACTCAAACGAAAAGTGTCACAAGCTCGATTTTTGTATTCCACTGGAGTTATCTCTCGATAAAAACAAGCGAATGAGTTTTGGAAACAGTAAAGAAAGAAAAAAACAAAAAGTATAAACCCTGGTGTGGTGTACAAAACAACTACTTATTTTGAGATTCAATATTGAAAAAATCCGTTTTTGAAATTGTACCATTTTAGACAGGCTGTACACTCAGTGTTAAAGGGACACTTCGTGATCTTTAGCCTCGATTCCTCGATTCCCACACCACCCTCCCCCACCTCAAAGAAATTGAGATTTTGATATCATCTGAACCGTGGGCCTAAGTGCAGTATCTGTGCATCTATTACGTGCAACTTCGTATTTTCTGTCCGTGAAACGGATATAAAAATTATGGGCAGCGCGATACAGCTAATTCGCTCATAACATCAAGATGCAATATCAGAATCAACTGAAAATGAAATACTTGTTCTCGAGGATATCTAGTGAATCTTAAACAAAACTGAAATTGCTAGATCACGAAATGCAACCTTAAGTTAATTAAGATTGACCACCCCTACCACCACACAACCACCAACACCACATTGATCTAAATTAACTGTGGGATGAACCGTTTTAATCGCTATTATTTGCTACAGATTAAACCGGAATTAGGTAGCTCGTGCTAATCAGCACAAAGACCATTTTGATTTGATTATTCGGATCAATAGCCTGCATATAACAGCTTATAACCCTCCTCCATTAGCACTTTTGATGCATGCCTAACACAATAGAGATTTCAATTTGGGTGTATACAGTAGAAAGATATGGTAATAGAATTTAACATGTTTAACGACACCTCAACACGATTGTGTCATGTTGTGTCATCATGATTACATAAAACTTTTAAAAGACATCATTAAAAACCACACTTTCTTTTAACATTATCATAACATACAAAGTCTTACTTTTTGAAACAGCCAAGACACACTATAACAGGTTCAATAACAACATGATACAAAACAGATTATTATTTTAAAGAAATATTTTGGCAAATTATACACGTTATCATAGCCTTAACTTGTTGTAAAAAAAATCTTTTCACAATAATAGAACAAACTTATTGATTGCAATGACACACGCAGAAAACGCATGTCTACAGTAAAAACCACAAATACAAGAGATTACTGATGAACCCTTACGTTTTCCTGTTCATAATTACAAGAGATACAATTATTACTTAGTTCATCACGCTCCATGTATCAAGAAAGAATGACCAATTTCAGATCGAGCTAAAACAACTTCAGTTTCTACAAGCAACAACCACATCAAAACAAAAAACATCATCATAACATAAAAACACTTAATCCCTATGAAATAGGCCAAGATAATTATTATAGTAAAATAAACGGATATATGTTTTTGGAAGAACTATGTAGGCGATATGGATGGCCGTTATATTAATTAAAAAAAAAAGCTTAAGACGTCTTAAACATTATATTCATTCTGGCATGATTTACAGATTTTGTAATAAAATCACGCTCCATTTTCATTGAAACGTGCATTAAATATTTGAATTTGTGATTATTTATGAAAAGAAAATATTTATCACTGAACCTTATTATGTGACTATTTTAAAGCTTGTTTCGAGAAAAACTATACTTCCTTTCTGTAGTTTAATCTGTATTTTGTTTCTTTTGCCAAGTTGCAATCTTTTGTGGGCTTCAAGACTGCATGGCAAAGTACTCGAAACAACTCTGCAGTCTATGTACGTGCGTAAAAGTGGCACAAAATCGGAATTTGGCGTATCGTAATAAATTGATATCTCTGAATTGACAAAAGCAAATACGATGAAACCAATTATTTTTTTTTTTTTTTTCTTTTTTTTGGAAAATCAAGGCTGTTTCTTTAAAATGATGCAAATAAGAATACTTCATTTTGAAATTTCACATTTCACCTATTTTTTCTGATTGTACCATTTTTTTTGAGGCAGGCTGCATATCACCCGCCAACAAAGGTCCACACTTTATGTTTACAGATTCAACATCAAATTAGTCACAATTTATCGTGATTCTTCTGCAGAAGTATTTTTAAGCATAATCATGCAAATAATAATAATAATAACAATAATAATGATAACTAAACGCTGGGGTATGCAAATACAAAGTCCATGTTCGTGATACAGATGTTACTTTGAGAGAGTCAATAACTGTAATGCATGGCAAGAATTTGATAAAAAAGATTATACAATTTGTTTAAATAATGACATGATAGTATTGTTGTTATCGTGGTTATTGCCCGGGTTATTGTTATGTTATTATATTACCCTGTTCTTAAAGCGGCACTGGCACATTTTCACAAACTATGAAATTTCTTCAATTTGCTCTCAAATGATAGTCTAGGCCATTGGAAGAATAGAGATACATTTTACACATAAAAATAACATACTCAAAAACAGATAGGGACATTAATAAGAGGTTAAAAGACATCCATGTAATTAGTAGGATAACTTTAAAGTTTTCCATAACTTTAATCAACAAATGTGTATATTACATGAATATTTTTTGACTCGTACTCACTGATATTAAAACAACAAAGGTTATAACCGATCAAACAGTGTGCATAGCGTGGGAAACATGCATACGGCGTGCGTGTTCTTGTGTTAAACGCCATTTTCGTCGTCTGCTGAATTTAACGTCGCCGGCGACGTTAAATTATAAAATCGTTCTGTTTACCCATAAGGAAGCTGATTTGGTCTTAATCATTTCGGGTGAGGGCTTTTGTATATAAAAGCTTTACAACCATGCAAAAATATCGATTTGAAAAATCTTGAGGGCGCTCTATTTTTCAAATGTGCCAGTGTCTCTTTAACATCATGAAATTATCAATGACACTTGTAAAAGCAAATAAATTTATTACTATTTATCTATGATTGGGCGGCTCCGCAAATATTTGGTTGTGATTTTTATCATATATAAAAATGGAATGCAATGATTAAAAAAAATATGCAATGGAATAAAGTTACTAATGATCGGGTATATCATTCTAAAGTGTTTAAAACTATCACAAGATAAAAATCAGCAAACAGATATATGTGATGAAGATCCAATTCCACCTGTTCAAAATATTTTTCCCTAAAAAGATCTTTACCTAAGACGCTTGGCAAGATTGGCAGTTCAAATATTTTTGTTCATCAATATCAGGCCATCAAATGGGACAGATGATGACACGTGTCCCGTACAGAATAGTCTTAGGTAAATCTTTTGTCTCTTTGTGTGCAATCTTGCAATGTTATTATACCAAGATATCAAGCACATATTAACTCATCATTAATCATATAAGTGATTGCCTCGCCCCAGGCAAGCGATACGATCATGTTTCATTTGGTCAAAATGTACAACTTACATTCTTAAAAGCACGTTAACACAGCTGACGCATTATATTGCTACAATTTGTTGTTAATTGGTAATGAATTGAATAAATTACGCAAATTAATCAAGCAATAAAATGGGGTTTTCTTTTTAATTGGAAGAGGAAACACTCGTATCCAGGGCCAGGGAACATGTCCATTTCTATACCAAGGAGTCGGTTCTGCTTCAACAGGATTCTACAACAGGTTTCATTCGACAACGCCAAAGAAATAATGTCACATTGTCACCGATTTTGTCGTTGATGTATGACACATGTTGATTTATCGGCTAATGAAATATATCGAGGGTTTATGGCAAAAAGGCAATAACTGCCAGGTGTTACATTTGGCAGGTATAACACTCAATAACAGCACAACTGACAAATGGCAGCTATTGCAGATGGGGCATTATTGCAGTAAACTCTCGATATGAGAGTTTCCCTTTTGTTGTACTCAGTGGTACTCTGACAGCATTCAATTCTTCCACAAAAAACCCTTTAAAGTACTGTTGAATTTGTACCCTCTTTTTAGATTGTCCAAGAATCCTACTGCAAGAATATGGCGTGGTTCTTTATAACCTTCAAGATCTCAAGAACTTGTTTTAGACATCAGCAGAAGCAACATGATCATGATGATGATTTTAATTAAGGGGAAAATACGTTCAACATAAAGGCAGACGGGGATACTTCTCAGTCTGGGAGGGTATTTCTTTTTTTTTCATTATCGTCATTTTCTCCATTTACTAGTTTCTTGTAAAATTAGTTCGATGTCGAGCACAGTCGACTTTCTGTTTATAATATCATTTCATTTATTTAGCCTTTTTACAAACTTTATGATCAAAGTCTAAGGCAATGCTTTGGACAATATAATACAAATATAATTCATCAAATACAATTGGTCAGTATCTCAGAATCATTTTAAGGGCTTCCGACTCATTTTGCTTGGTAATCAGTTCATATTCAATTCTTTAGGGAGAGATGAGAGAAGTCATTTCATTAACTGATTAAAAAACTGAACAACAAACAAACAAAATAAAAAACTTGAAAAACAATAGATTCGTGTACATAATTATACTAAACTATTAAATATAATAAAGCTTGTGAATATAGTCTATTAGTTTTGTTATGGGTGGGATTTAAAGTACCAAATTAACAGCACACGTCTAATATTAGTTATGATATTGTTATGGTTGTTCTAATATTATTGTTTTATAAACGATTATTAAGATCTTCAGATATTTTCATTGTCCTACTTATCAGATCAGAAAATATCTGATAAATGACACCTATCTTTTAATCAGATATCTAAATAAACACATTTAATTGAAGTCGCCCGCAGGCAAAGAAATCAAAAGCTTTATAAATAGCGACAACGGTATCAATTACACCTGGCAAAGAATAGTTGACAGCAAATGCTCAAACGCCTTGACGAGTCTACTCAATCGGTCTGTTTGTGTTTGTTATGGGTGGCCCGTGTTTCATTCATCGCAAATATGAAGCGTGATTAAAGTTTACCGCCAAACCTTGATGGCTACAAAAAAGCCGACGTCTGTACTGAGACTGCTACCGTTACGATTCTCCACAAATAGTTAATTTTTATTAATAACTAATATTGATATTCTCTTGATGGTGTCATTTATTTAGTTAACCTCGTTTTGAGCTGATGTTTCATGAGCAATCTGGTAGAGAAAAGAAGCAAGCTTGCACCTCCTAGGCCTACACTTTTAGATAAAATGCAACATATAACCCCTTTTGTCCCATTTGCAGCATCGTAAGGTCCTATATAAAACCTTCAAATTTAAATACGATACGAACCTTCTCTTGGGTTGCAGGTGTTTACGGATTTTGAAAAACAGTCTAACGGACCCGTTTTGTTCTAAACTATTTTTATCGCTAAAAAGCTTCTTTTTCTTTCTGTTCTACAAAGAAATTTTGAAGGAAGCTAAGAAAATGGTTGTAGAAACTTAAAGCTTTATAAGAACCCTAAATCAAAGCTATTTAAAACACCCGCCGGTTCTTTGTAGAACAGAAAGATATGGATTTTTCAGCCAAGAACTAAGCCCCAAAAAGGGCTAACACTGTCTTACTTTGCTTAAATTTTTAAGATATACGTCAACGTAATTATACTAAAAGAAACATCTTAGGCCTATTTAAAAGGATTTAAATGAGGATGGGCCCGGATTCAGTATATTAAGTTTTTCATATGATAGAGGCTTTGCAGGCATTAACCATGTTAACCTCAAAAACCATCTGGTAAGTTTCGCGCCGATATCGCAACCCGTTTTGATGTGAGAGCTAAAACATCATTTTGTAAAGTACGTGGTCGACAAAAAAGGGGGAAAATTTGCGGCATAACACCAAAAACAAACATCTTTTGCTTAGTGATTTCAAAGGGTAAATGAGAAAAATAGTAGCTTTGTTCAGCCTGATACCAAAATTTGCAGCATGATACCAACATTTTGACCACTTCCTCTAAAATCTGGGGTTCCGGGGACAAGGCTATTAGCGACAGGCCATGGCGATTAAAAAGGTCTATACGGTTCTTTATAACCTTGTAAGTTCTAAGTTGCCCTCTTTTCTAAGGGTATGGAGGGGTACGGAATTCCATTTTCACTTAAAACCCATGAATCCTACCATCATGACCATAAACCATGCTTAAAAGCAATTATGACGAAGAAGCCCAATTTTGACTCAAGAAATACAGGAGGGGTATTGCTAACATTTCCTGAAAATTGACAATACTATCTCCGGGTTTATATTTTAAATCAAAACCCTTCGTTTTATGGAGATGTGGATTTTTATCATTTTCTCAGTGTCATGCCGTCATGATTTGAACTCACGTGCTCAATGAACAGTGAGCTATAGGAACAGGCTTCACCAGGGGATGCATTTTTTCCTAGAATGCTTCAAAATGCTTCAAGTATGATTTTGAAGTATAACTGAGACATAGCACATCATTTCCCCCTTCGTGGCTTTGTTCGTCTTTTCGCAGAATTACAGATTTTATATGAATGAAAGTATGGGTATGAATCATACGAAAGAAAGTAAAAGAAAAAAATCAGAGTTGTTTTGTCTCCTGAATGATGAGTTATTGTTTACTATAAGGACGCAGTTCAGTTTGAAATGTATCTTCTAAATATACTGGATAATGATGATTATACCGTCGAACTGTGTCGCGGAAATCAAGACTCCATTTGGTTCAGTGACTGCCAGAACTATTGGAGGCGTTAAACGTTTTTATAGAATATACACTTTTAACACCAAATGATATCTAAATGTTAAACGTTTTAGAATCTACACTTTGGTGTTATTTTCAACACAATATTGTATTAATCTCTTAATTTGGTTAAATAACATCAGTAGGCGATTTTAAAAAAAATGAGGTTCGTGTTTTAGAACCGTTTCGTGTAATCAAATAAGAACAAGGCATCGACGTATTTTCTAAAAAAAGAACTTTTGCGTATTAGCTGACCAGGTATATTTGTGAAAATGCTAGGTTTTTTACATGTTTGACATGTGCCATTTGTAACCCATTGAGTGCAGGCTATAACAATCAGTAAATTAAACATCAGTAATCGTGATTGTTCATGGTTTCAACATTGGTTTCACAGAAATTTAGGTAAAACGGAATCCAACTTCACTTCACGGAAGGATATTTTACATTAAAAAGTCATCTCATGAAAAGTATAGATATTGGCGTACAACATGTTTTCTTATGTATCTTTAGCGAAAAAAATATTGAAATCGCACTAGCTTTAAAAGCTCGATATTGAGTTTCGTCCAAGTGGGCTTCCCTAATCATGTGCTGAACAGATTTTGTAGAATTACCAATTGAATTAATCCAAGTAATCTGCTTTATATTTTTATCTTTTCCACTAAGGCACTCCGTTGGTGCATTGAAAATCACATGGAATTAAAAAAAAACAAATTGCCAGAACAAGTCTTTGCAAATTGCTACATCATTGTAATACTATATGACAAAATGATAGTGCAGCTATGGGCTCTCTACTACGGCTTATTTTTGAATCATAAATGTAACTTTAAGCAAAGTACGTTACAACAAACAGGTGGTTACGTTAAATCAAACATAACTAGCAAAAGTATTACAATAACGTTAGCATCTTGTAAAGGAAGGATAGATTAAAAAACAGGCTGTAAAACATGTTGTAACACTTTATGACTATACATGAGCTATTGAAGGAAAGGAAAAGGCATTTTCGAATACAAAGCCATGTCATTTAAAAAAACGTACTCCAAACACTATCAGTCTTTATGTCCCTAAGAGGGTGGTTGACTAGAACTCATTGTAGTGTTGTTATTTTTGTTTGTTTTGTTCCAAGTTTTGAGTCAATTACCAATTTGTTTAAAAATTAATAAAACATTTATTCATTTTATTTGTGATGAAAGTGTGATCCAAGTTTCAGGATACAATGTTCATATAACGTTCATACACAAAATTTACAAGGAGGAAATTGTAGAAATGGTGTCTGTGACGGGTCTCCTAAAAAAGGGGGGGCCGAGGTTTAAACTGTTTTGTGGAACATTTTGGGGGATGAAGGGTGTGATTGACGTGGCAACATTGCTAATATGGGCTCTAAACATTCGTAGCTTACGCACCCAAGTGATTCACACATAGGTAAATTAAAAGCGCCCGAGGACGCCAACTTAAAAAATGTGCTGGGTATGAACCTCACTTGACTACTAAAAAGCCAATGGGTTTTGTTATGCAAATTGAAAACTTGTTGAAGGTATATGATTAAGAGGAGCATCAACCTGTTTCTTGTTTCGAAGATAACACAGTTTCACACCTTTCGAAGAACATTATTTAGGGTTCAAATTTACTATTGATTAATTTACAAAATGATATATTTTATAATTTCAATTATTCAATGATCGTAAATTTCATTAAAATACTTCTCCAAATGTGTGACATTTCACTCTGTTGGAGTGGGCCCCTAATCACTCTAGAGTTTCACTACTTTGTTTTAGAGAGTAATTAACATGTTAAACAAAAGTACTGTTACAGCGAAAACGGTATGTGCTTGCAAATACAAGGGAGTCAGGAGAGAAACAATGACCCTGATTGTGTCCGCCTTTTCATGTTTAAGAAACATATGTTTATCAACGGACAGCTTATTCATGGGTAATTTCCTACAAAGATCATTTAATCGGTTGGGTATAGACAGAGCTACAGTCTTTTGAACCAAGTAACTAGTTTTCCATGATCCCGGATTCGGAATTTAAATTGTATGGCGGTCAACGAACACTTGTCAAAATGAATACTAGGTGGTATGGCAACGTGTGTGTGTCATTAAAACCAGTGATAATGGTTACATCATCGGTGACAATACTTGCAACCACACACAGAATTAACCCAAGCATACCCTACAAAATGAAACAATAGGCAAAATGTTTTCTAAAATCATTCCTTACTTAGTACGTTCAAATACAAGCCAATTGGCACAAACAAACATTAAAACACTACACAAATTAACCGAATGCACGCAGAAAAAGAAAGCTTAGGAACACATATTTTAACGCTTAAGTGGATTAAGATCTGGCACGTTGGTGGAGCCCTACTCCAGAAAACGTATAACGTAGGGAAATAATTTAAACGAAATTCTTAACATTCAAGATGACGCTAAAGACAATACTATTAAGGAAAGAAAAATTGAACAATATTTTAAAAGTTAGGGGTTAAAACAATGTGATTTGTCGGCCGAATAGCGGCCATTTTGTTTGCCTTTTCCTTCACCATGATGCACATAAAGTTAATAAATGCTTTTGAAAGTTGAGGAATTAACCAAATTTAGGAAATATAGCAAATAAAGGGGGTTTTAATAACACGTCTTGTATTCTCATGGATGACCCTTCTCAATTATTGTTCTATTCCGGCAGGGGAAATGAATTTCTTAACACATTACATAAATGGTTGTTAAGAAACTTATTTTAATTCTAATAAAAAGTTGTGTATGGTAGTAACATAAAGTCAATGTGTAGTCACAAGGTCAAAGGTCACCTGTATGGGGAAAAATCTTTTCATGGGTACACTCGTCCTAGAGGCCCTTTCATAAATTACTAATTAATATTACATTTGAATTTGTAAAACCTTTTTTAACCCATAAGAGCGTGTTCCAAAGTTACACAATTACAAAATACATTTTGAAAAATTAATATAAGTACAGAAATACCAGATTAGTTTTTGTGGGTTCCTGGAGCTCCCCTTTATTCAGGTAAGGGTTAAGTCCACGTATTTCAGAAAAAACATTTTACTTATTTGTGTATAATAGCTGCCTTCCTATGACATCTAGAGGTCCTTTAAAATGGTCTCGACTCCGCAGAGATAGAGCCAGAGAGACAGTGTTTGTTAAAGGGGTATGGTCCGATTTAAGGATATGAATTTTTCATCTTTATTTAGATTGGCCCTCACTTCAAAAACACCATCTGTTAAGTTCGCGGATATTTCAACCCGTTTCTCAGTGAGAGCTAAAAAAACGTGATTTTGTTTAATCTCCATAGAATACTGTGTAAAATAGATATTGGCGACACACAAGGGGGACATATTTTCACGCATAACATCAAAGCAAACATCTTTTGGCCCTAAAATTTCAGGGTACATGAGAGAAAAAATAGTAGCTTCTTATGACTACCAAAATTTCAACACTTCGGTAAATTAAAATTGGGGTCCCTGGGGACGAGCTATTAGATGATCGGGCCATGACCTTTAATCCCTGATTTCAGCTACACGCTATTTCTAATACAATAGCGGCTTCCTAGACATCATAATAGGTCCTTTAAAATGGTCTCGCTCCGCAGACAGAGCCAGAGAGACAGTGTTTAAGAAGTTGATATGATTAAGTCGATGCATTTCTGGAAGAATATGTGAGGCAGCACAAATATTTGATGGGTTTATTTTCTCCCAAAATTTGTTTCTTTAGTAAGAAGTAGCGTGTAATATGTCATGTTCTTTCCATTTCCCATTTCCTATACCAAAACCTCTTCCTCAAGTAAATCGTGCCCACGCCAGTGTTCCTGAAATGTGCAACGTTAAGCTTCATTCGATATCATGCACATGGACTTCCAGTGGGCGAAGTCAATGGAGTCAAACTATTTTTAAAAAGTAAAGTTGAAGAAGGAAGAGAGAAGAGGAAGAATAGGAAGGAGGAGGAGACTGAAAGAAGACCAGGAAGAAGAGGAAGGAAAAGAAGAAAACAGAAGAAGAGGAAGAAGAAGACGAGGAAAGGGAAGTAGAATAGAGAGGAAGATGATTGGGCAGGAAGGAGATGAAAGATTAAAAAAAGCGAAAAGAGAAGAAAAGAAGAAAAGGAAATTATCACGCACGGTCTCGATAGGATCTCTGTGTGATCGCGTGTAAGCTAGCGTACACGTTTTTACTGGTGCAACTACCAAATTCTATGGTTCTCTATTTCAATGGGTGCTTCTGGGATGTCGGTACACTCATGATCACAGTCCTCCTTGTTGTTTTAACACCAGTTTGTTTTCCTTTTCGAACTAGGACGAGAATGACGCGCTGCGCTGGTGCGCATCACGAACGCACCCCTGGAATATGCATGATGGAAAGATGGGAAAGTTGTCTATATCAAATAGGACTGTTTCATTAAAAAATTTGGTTTTAAAGCAATATTGTCTTAAAACATTTTTTTTGAAGAGCGACCCCAATTTTTTTCAAAGAATGTGAGATTTTTACACGGTTGCATTTGGTATAATGTAGTAAGCTCGAAAATGTCTGTGTCTCACAAACGAAGGAATTTTGGTAATTATAATAATTAATATCGGGATCCCAGATAATAATTCAAACGGCTGCTGGAAACGGCCTTCCAATGTGAAAATAGCCGGGAAATATCGGCAATTGTACGTGTATACGCTCAGCAGTTGTTTATGTTAAGGCAAATCAAGTTAGAAGTTGTTTTCGCACGTGCACTATTGCATCATGGGACGGACAAAACGTAGCATTTCCAGCTCTGCCGTTAAGTCCCAATCTGGGATCCAAATTCTAATTACAAAATCGCTTATTTGATGATTAAATACGCATTTTGAGGCATTCTCGTTCGCAGGGATCAGGTGTATAGTTTTCTAGACAATCACCCAACGTACTGTGCCAAAATATCAAAATTTTGAAAATGGGGGCGCTCTGTTCAAAAAATGATGCCATTTAAATTCGGTTGCGTACACGTTGTTAGAGGTCAAAAACAACCAAATTGCAAAAAATAACAAACAAAAACCCTTGGGGTACTTTTGAGGCACTGAACGAGCGTCACAACTTGCGGAAGGTGTGAAGGACATCGGAGAACACCGTGTGTCAATCTATATTGATGTACGCGAAAAGGGTGGAAGGGTCGAGCATTTGAATGACAAAAATAATTAAGTAATCAGACAAAAAACAGAGAAAAACAACCATGCATTTAGACCAAGTAAACATTAAACATGTTTTACTTCCTGGTTTTCTAAAAAAAATGGGGAATTTATTTATTTCTTTATCGAAAAATAAGTGCAAATGCCCACGAGGCCAGCCCGAGAGGAATATTTTTATTTTAATGTTCTTGGAGCTAGATCTCCTCAGCTGCATGACCACAAAACCTTCCAAAAAGGTGATTCTTGTATATTTACAAAGCTACAGAAAGCATTCCAAGTTCCTAGACATTCATTAAAAAAAGTTATGAATTTGGAAAGATCAAAATAAAATTGAAGTGGCTTTAAAAGAAGAAGCGGAATGGGATATGAAACATTTTTTTTCTCGGCCTTAACAGCTAAAGATAATGTGATTATCCTCTAAATATGCCAAAATGTGGGAAAATGTATACATACAGCGACAACATAGCCTCCAGAGCGTGACACAAACTTTTCTCCCAAGTTTACCCATCGGGCGTGGCGCGTGGGTCACAAGCAGTCAAAACTCGACAAAAATTTTATAAACATGTTTGTCATAACTATATAATACTGTATGCAGCGCGTAGCTGTCATACCCGAAAAGTTATTCGCATAACGTCAGACCTTGTTTTCTTCTGTTTGTATGTTTGCTTAACCTGATGGATTCTTTGATACCGATGGAGCGATGTTCCATAATTACACCGGGATATCGGTCAACAACAAGTTTTTCACGGAACGATAGACACTTTGTTTGTTGACAGAAGAAAGCTGATATCTCCTTCGAAGAGGGCAGTATTTTAATTTTTGCTTAGTTTTGCAGCTGGAATGATGACGTCATGATTGGCTTTCGAAGTTTCGATGCTGCACCGCGGCACAGGCTGTGACTAAGAAAAATAAGAAAACAAAATCAGTCAATATATCATTCGAAGCATGAGTCAATCAAATAGATCAATTAATTAATCCCTTAGTCGTAGATCAAATGAAAACAATGTTAATGTTAAATAAATAAATAAACTCAAATATCGACAATACCCGTATAACGTGACAAAAATTTTCTACACGTGTTTTGGATAGGTCATAAAAAGTATAATCCTTACCATCAAAACAAGCAAAAATGTGTGGATGGTAAATTTTTGGGCATCGATTTTTCAATAAATACAACAAATATTGAACGAATGAATGTAGACGTTAGTAAAATATGTCATCATTAGTCAAAAAGAAATATTTCAGTGTTAGGTGGAATTACTGTAATGAGATTATCTAATATAATCACGTACTTTCGGGCCCTTCCTGCCGCCTGATTATTCATCCAAACACTAACAACGGGATGTTGCTTAAATTCATTTGGAAAGGAAAGGACAAACAATTAAAAGAAAACGAACCCATAGATAAATGAAACAAGCATATGATTGACGTAAAGAAATTTTTAAAGCTTCTAAATTAACATGGCCGGATAAGGAGATAATTAATTAACTCATTAATTTAAACATCTTTTCTTAAAACTTTTTGCACCCGTTGAGCAGGTGAAAGATATAAAACTGTTTAGACATTTGAAAGTTGGTGTGTAAGCATTTGACGCCAGTATTGAAATGTGATCATGTTAATACCGTAACTCTAATTTGCACATTGTTCTAACACTGGTTTATACAGTGTATTGAAAACACAATGTACTTAAAACTACAAACAAACACTTTATATCATCTGGCGAATTTGTTTAGAAAAAGAATAATTGATACAAAACTACTTAAATACTAATATGGAAGGATATTCTGATTTCAGTTTTAAAAAAAAATGGAATATTATAGCGGAGAAACTATATGTTACAATGGGGGAAGAGTAAGGGAAAATTAAATGTGTTGTAGACATGTAGAAGGTAAAACTATATCTAAAGGAATTGGGATAGCCTCTGTACTTCAAGACTGTCAGACTATTCGAAACAACTTTTAGAGGTCGAATCTCCCCAAAGTGAATACCTCCTGTCCCTTTTCACTTTGATGGTTTATTAAAGGGGAAAACAGCGGAATACGTTTACAAGAAACAAATTCTGATAAGGTAACGAAACACAAAGAGAAAGGAGAACAAAGGTTGGAAAAGAATAATAATTTCACCCATTACTTGGAACGAGAGGATGGTTCCAGCCTGAATAAACTACCAATTTCATACTTCGATCGAATTTCAGACTTATTGGTTTTCTAATTTCAAATATATACAGAATCCTTTTCTACAAATTCCTTCCTTGAACGTAGAAACATAAGAAACTAAAACTTATGTACTTTCTGCGAGAGAGAAAAGAGGAACTTTCCACCTTTTCAGAAAATGCCATTATGTCCGCCAATTCTGGATCAAACTTTCGTGGTTGGATTCGTGAAAAAATCAAAGTTATTAATATGTGGCATTAAACTTACGTCTGTACGGAAATGCCACAATGGTAATTACTTCCTACTTTTTTGCTTAATTAAATATTTTTTACTATTTGTTTGTGTGTTTCCATGATGATTAATCTTAGTTTGGTCCCATCAATTGTATTTAATTTCCCGAAACAAGTTTGTGATTCTGTTTGTTCGATTCCTTTGTTTAATCCTTCGTATAGTTGCAACAAATACGCACTGGCTCTATGTTGACGTTTCAATTGGATTTAGGCGCCTTTAGTTAGAAAAAAGCCGGCTAGCATATTCATGTGACTATTTCAAAAGTTTAGAAGAAGTGTTTTGTTGCATTTGTTTACCAGGACGAACTAACCGCAAATCTGTCACCCAGCTCAGCGTGAAAAGTTTATTATGAACATCAAGAATGTCATATCATATTTTTAAAATTGATAATCCGGCGGGAGTCAGGGCGTCGACGTTCGAGATGTCGGACGTTTTACAAATATGACAAAACGGGGCCAGTTTGTCTGCTTCCTCCTCTGAGAAAAAACAAAAGGTCTTGCTGAAATCAAAGTTTGTAATTGTCCCATCATCATGCCCATGGTTCAACGGGGTGCCAGGAACTTCGTACCATATTGGGTCTATAATTCTAGAAAAAAATACGAAGTGTAGGAAAACAGTCTCTAATTGAAGGGTTGAAATTGAATATGGGTTACATTTAATTAATGGGCCGTGTTGGGATTATTGTGAAATTGCATCTCACGTTGTCTCATTTGGATATAAAGAACTGGGGAATGGCGGTGTTCAGAAGCTATAGATCTGTCAATAATCTGTCAAAAGACTCCAACTTTCTGGTATAGGGTGCTAACATATCTCCTTCCTGTCTCTGCTTGGACCCTGGCACTTGTTGACCCCAAGTTCTAAACAATTAGAAAACTTAATAGAGCAATTTCGTTTGGGAGTTAGGCACATCATGGTATCTCTGGCTTTTGCATTGCGAATCCTACATGACACGTAAAATTTCATTTAACATAAGCACTTTGACTTTCTACAAAATATTGAAAGTTTCTCTTTTTTTGTCAGCGAAGATCATAAGCTATCATAATGTCAGATCTGTAAGGGCGTAGCCAGCGGGCCGGCGGGGAGGCAGAGAGGGAAGAGTTGTCTCTTAACGAATTTATTTGGGAAAGGCGGATATCCATGCAAATTCGGTCATTTTTGTACCCTATTGCCCGGCCACCGGGACATTTTGCCTGCAATCGGGGCAAGTTTTTGTTTTGTTTTTTGCTTTTGCACTTGCGCCCTCGGAACCATCGAGCTGGCAGCAACGGGACTCGAACCAACTGTTGTTCATGTCCTGAGACGACTTTTTCATGTTATTTTTTGATGGAGATCCGCGATGAAATAACGACGAGGGCTGTACGATTATTTCATAGTGCATTAGCGCGCCAACCCTTAAACCTGTGTATACGTTAGCCTACTACACTTGTGGAATAGCATGTTCAGATGTAGGTAGCTGGAGAGAAATGTACATTGTACAATTTGATACATAATAAAAAACAAAACTTAATAAAGAAAAACACTATTGACTGGTAGGGCAGGGAACATGATCGGGTTAGAAAGAAACAAGTTCAGATTTGGCCTTGTTTTTTTGATTTGGAAAATATTTTCAATTAAGTCTACTCGACAACTGTAACTTAAAATTACATACCAATTATAGTTATGTCAGCGTGCGTAGCACAGCTGACAATTGTGCTCATAGGCGTTCTTTCTTCTTTAAGTTAGGCCGTTTGCCAACTTATGTTTTCTTGCCGTTTCTTTCTTCTTCTTCTTTATTTGCAATCGGCTTGCATGGTCACGTGACTCATTATATATGAAGCAGCTTAAGGCCCTCCACAAACGTTGTAGAACCCTCGGCATGGGGGGGGTTCAAGTTCATTAAGGGGGAACTTTTGGTCAAAAACCAAAAATATTCTAAAATATTCAAAATTTTTTTATCTCAACTCAAACCTAGTACAGTGACTTAACTTCAGATATGCAGAATGTTCATTTGCTGACCTCTTCCATGCCGACCAACCTCTTTTCGAATACCGGTCACAAACGCCTAGAGTTCGCGCTCTTACAAGAAGCGCCAATTAGCTGCTACTTACCAGCCGTGTGCGTAGCAAGGCTGGTTATTATGTCAGCGTACGTAGCACAGCTGACATAGTGTGCTCCTAGGAGTTCTTTCTTTATTTCCTTCTTTCTTTCTTTCTTTATTCCAAACGCTACTTAAAATGCTTTTCTTCCTAACCAAACGATTGGGCCGATTTCAACCAAAATTGTTCCGAAGAGAACCACTGGACCAAGCGTCATATATGGTGTACACAAGATTTGTGACAAAGTTTCATGCGTCCTGATGAAAGGT
>JAMKCH010003375.1:0-36303 GCA_023653785.1 Ophioderma brevispina | reverse complement strand
AACCAATAAACCTATTCCAAATCCAATAAACCGCCAAAAAGTTACTAAACACCCAAGATCACCACACAAAACCATTTTAACACTTGCACCCATCGCATCACGAACCACCCCCAAAAACTAAAACAAAAAAACCACTTTGTCCACGACGAACAAACATAAACCCTAATCTTCCACCGCGGCCCCACTTGACCGCGCCGTCCGCAACCCGCCTAACCATGATACACCATCACCTATCCCCTTGCACAAAAAAAAAAAAAATACACAACAACAAACCACCGTGACCGCGCATCAATAGCAAAACCGGCATCTTCGACCGCGGAACTTTGACCGCGCCGACCGACCCAAACTCACAGAACCCATAGACACCTATCTCAACAATTAATCCACAACACAACGATTCTAACACCAACAGACCAAAAACAATACCTTCACGCAATATATTTTACAAACATCACTATAAAAACACACAGATTATGCGAAAAGAATACCCTTCACACCCAAACTTCACATACACTACAACATATAGCTATCTCTCCAAACACAATCAAATTATACACAAAATAGCACAACAGATACCCTTCACGCCCTAAAGACAGGATATCCAACTCATTGAGTACCACGAAACACCCTTCGCACAAATCCATACATACACGAACTCAAAGCAACAAACTAACAACTGTCACCCCTTGCGAAGGGTATCCAGGAATTACCCGTTAAACACCTTCGGGTACTGAATGAGGGCATCTGAACATATCATCTCCCAAAGCATTACGCAGGTGCCTGACCCTCGTAGTAAGGAGGGCCCAGATGGATGCCACGAACTGTAAATACACGTGAACAACTCCTCAAGAGGACCCGGACCATGAAAGCCAATCAAATAAATGCCACGTCTAAGCCATGAAAGAAGATTTCCCAACGAAAAACAAAAGCGGCAAGGACACAAAACGCAATACGTGCATTACGATCCAGGCTAGAAAAGACGGACTTGCAGGCAGAGATTGCTTATATCCACAGCCAACCCATGCGGTTCCTCGGGAAGTTGATTTATAACGACCTGAAGGACAATCCAATAGAGAAGATAAGCCAAGCTGATAGAAATGCTTCAAACAACCAATGCAAGTTAACTGAGTGGGTTTATGAAGCTATGGATATATATATCATATATATATTATATAATATATTGAGTATATATAATATATAGATATATATATATATAGATTCGTCGCGGGTAGGAAAAACCTCTTATGTAATTTGAAAGGTCAAATGCAAAACTTCATATGTGCGAGGGGAAAGCGAGCAAGAGGAGAAAAACGGTGCAGGAGAGGAAGAAGAGCATAAGCAGAGAGCGAGCGAGGAATCGGTAAAGTATGCTTTATTACCTTGCCTGGTTGCATCTCATAATACGCGTTGCCATGCAACACATCTCTATTAACTGTGTGAGGTTATCATTAACTGCTTATAGGTGAAGATATGATTGAAATTGATCAAAGCAAAACAAAGATTCCATGGAATCAAATATTACAAAAAAAATGAATACCAAATGAAAGTGTCCCCTTCGTCAAGAGAGAATATATGAGCTGCGAGAATTCGAAGTATTTCTTCAGCAAGGGAAGATATAATTTAAATCTGCAGCGAGCTCGGGCAAAGAGAAGTCGCCAAATTTTGCACTCGTCTACATCTATCTACGGGAACATGTCACTCGTAGACTACTTGATACCATCTTTTGGAATTTTGAATTGGGAATACAGTTGCAATTTGTAATCTTTATACTATAGCTCAGGGTGTTTCCAAAATTCATCAGCAAGACTGCGAGTACTTTTGAAGGTAAAAAAATCACAAATCACCCTATTTCATGGGTAATATTTTTCTTTATGTGGTTTCATCAAATCCAAAACAAAATAACCATAGCGCACCTCGAACGTTGATTCTGATCCTTACTTGAATGGTGTCCCCGTGCTTGCATCGACGATCGGTAGCCGGATGTGTGCAACGTAAACATAAAGATTAAAAAATTATGACAATCAATTTACAATTTTTATTATGATAATTACCGTACAAGGAACAGAATAGCAGAACACTATGTTTCCTATTTTCTTTATTCTCACATTGGCGGTAAGAGTTCAAGCATTTGCCGTTAAAGCAACGGGTAAGTGAAACAATCTTGATTGTTTTCTATTTTCTCACACACACCTACCCCCCCACACACACACACACACACACACACGCGCGCGCGCGAGAACCATAGGCGTAAATCCCGAGGGATATGGGAATATATATCCCCGTAATATTTTGAGGAAGGGAGATGGTCAAAACAATCATCCTCCAATGTTAACGCCCTTTGCGTGGTCCTCCTCTTTCGACTGATAGAAAAAATAAGTACTAACATGCCTAGTATGGCATCAAAATGACGCCATGAAGTCCACGATTCGGGAAATTTGTGTGATTTCCACAGACACAATGCAATGTGTATAATAAGTGAAAATCCAATTGTTAACATTGTTATGATTATATCATAATTATAAACTGCCCTTTGCAATACTCAAATATTCGCGAACATTTAGCATGTTTAGGCAGACATTCTTACAAAAAAGCCCTTGTCATGACTGTGGGCCTATTTGGGATATGGTTTTGGTACTTTTATTCGTTGGTTAATGTATATTTTCTAATGTTGAAATAGATATTAACTTACACTCATGCTTATGTTATATATCAATTACTTTATTTTTTAATAATGGCGACTTTATGTAGAATTTTGACTTTTTGGCAGGCATTTTGAAAGAGGTCTCTAAAACCTTTTAAAAGATTGTTTGTGCGGTCAACAAGCCAAATAAACAAAACAGCTGCTTTTGGCCAAAACTATGAAATACATTACATTTTGATCATAATAAAATTGCCCAGGGATTTTTATTCTACATCTTTAATTATATAGGGCTGTCTACGCTGACGTCACAAGTCTTAGGGCGGCCATTTTGCGGTGGTGATTACCATAGGCCGCCGTGTAAACTGGCATAAAATGCGCCGTATTTTTACAGGAGAATAGTATGGTAACCGCTAGTTAGGAAATAGCTTGGGCATTTTGGAATGGCCATTCGTTTCACTTACATGCTATATAGAAACAATCCAAAGAAATAGTCATAAAGGCTGCCAAACGGCCTCGAACCGAAGACTTGACGAAGTTTTTCGGGATATCGGAGTTGTTCGAAAGTACGCGCAGTGTTGTGCGTCGCGAAGTAATACTGCGAAACGAGGACCGATGATAAAGGCTAAGCACCGGCAAAGTGACACATTTTCTCAGTGCCCATTAGGACCTTGGGAGAAAACAGATATATTTTCCACTCTAAAGATAAGTATTATGTTTTAAATTAAATCTGTTCACATTTGAATAGATTGCCTTCTCTCAGGGAGATATTAGTAGATTCTATTTAAATTGAAAAGAAAAATCTATTCAAAGAAATGAACCCGGTGAAGAATTAATTATAGTCCGCCATACTCGTAGTCCGGCTACAACGTTAAAGACTAGGGCACTCAATTCAGTTGACTCTTTACGCAACGTTAGTTTCACTTTCACGCTTTTTCCGTTATTGTCTATGGAGCCTGGACTGATGTAGCTCCCGGTGGACTATATCTGTTTTCACACTGGTTTTTATTCAAATTTGAGCAGGTGACGTCCAAAAATTCTTTATACCTGGCCGGCGGCCCAACGCAGCACGCATGGCATTACCGCGTGCACACACATTACAAATTTAGAAAGTGAAGTATAGCGGCCGACACTTTCACCACATTTTAACAGCAAAATGTAGCACTAACTGCGAAAAAGAATAGTTAAGAAGTACACAAGTTCATAACAGATCTAATCAAATAAAGTAAATTATTTACATCCCAAAAATACGAACAGATCAGACTGGATAATGAAACAGCACTTATCCTATCAATGACGGTAGATTTCAAAAGAAATCCACGCAGAGAGTGACGTCAGTCAAATATTTGCCAATCGACTGTCTCATTGTCGGCTACGTCATCTTGAAGAAAGCACAGTATCAAATCCGCCGAATGATCACGACATATCATCGTTAAAGATGACGGGATCCTTGTCAAAAGGGTAGGAATTCTATTCATTTTGAACAGTTTTTATTCAAATATATTTGATAAGGAATTTTATTCAAAAACGAATAGACTTTTTAGTGTATACACATACAAATAGCATACCATAAAACATATAGGACCCTAGTAAAATGCTAAAGACTTCCAGTAAGTTTTAGCCTAATTTTGGGGTTTGCCGTAACTATAATCAACAAATGCGTCTATTATACGAACATCACAGAATTGTACTCATTCATTTGAAAGCCACAAAGTTCACAGAACGACGTGTGTTGTCTTGTATTTAACGCCATGATCCGTCTTCTGTAAGGCATGTCAAAATGATAAGAATATCTGAAAACTCAGGCAATGAATGACTAAGAAACAGTAAAAGATTATTGTGTTTTTAATTATATTCCGTGCATAGAGTTATTCTGTTACGCTACTTGACCGCACGGTTGTGAGATCAGGTACAACCGTGATGAACCTCCGCGTTATTGGCCTCCTCAAGCTAAGTGCTGCTTGTGCAGTTGTGTTCCTGTTTAAGTTAAACCCCCAAGTTCCACTCAAAAAAATGCTGAGGATTAAACGGAGTTCATTTTGATTGGTCCTAGTTTGCTGAGTAACGTGCCGCCGTGCGATCATCTTTCGAACTGTCTTCATTGACACCATCAGGCTGAGAGACCATGCCTTAGATATACTATGTATTTACAAATCTGCCATTTATAAACTCCACGTTTTAAGCAAGATCGTCTTGTAATATATGTCTATATGTTATATAGGTCTTCAAAAAGACCTGGTGACAGTTATGTTGATGTTCCATCAACTGCGTTACTCTTGTTAATCTAACATTTTTTGTCAAGATTAGATCTGTTTTTAAAGGCACTATCAGTGATTTGCTAAATCAGAAAACCGAAAAAAAATAAAATCAGGCTTTTTTTTTCTGATTGTACCATGTATTAATGTATGATATTCGTTCCAGAATTGGAATGCAAAATGTGACTGGGGCTACAGGGTCTAAATGTTACTAGCCAAAACTCTGTAATTCTAGTCATATAAAACTGTCAAACAAAGAATCAAAATAAAGTGTGACCAAAATGAACAATTTACAACCAGTTCGATCCAAATCGCGCCATTCTTTAAATTTTCCCCGAGAATGACCTTGATCTGTTATTATGCAAACCTATGTAGGTACAATGCTGTATTTTGTAACAATGAATTGGGTTTTCACAACTTTTATGAATTAGAAAACAAATACCGTATTAGGACAAGAAAAAAGTTTGTCTCAGAAGACCGCGCGCATTTTGTTTTAAAATTGGTCTTTGACCGCATAATTTTTTTACTCATTTGAAATTTAAAAAAAAAATCAGAAAAAAATTAGGCCGAAAATTGAAAAAAGGGGTCAAAATGCAATACAAAAAATCCCGCATTTCGCATTAGCATTAAAAAAAACCTCATTTCGCATTGCCATTTTTCACCTTTCTTCTGAGACAAACTTTTTTAGCCTTATCAGAGCTAACGTTTAAAGAAGTCCCTAGGATAACTAAAACACCTTAGCGTATTTCTGGTAAGATTTTCACGTAATTATGCACCCAAAATGTACTAAACCCTTTCCCGGGACTTTGGTCAGAAGTAGCCCAGATTGAATATCCAATAAATATTCATGAAAAGCTGCAGCGTGACCTTGAAAATCAGAACTCATTTTGGTCTAAAAACGAGTCATTTCAAAGTTTGATTCGATTGTACTGTTTCCCCTCCTTAAAAATACCGTCACGCACCCCCTGAGACTTCCTTTCTTGAAACTTCTTTTCATTCGTTTCAAGAATATATGCTAACCTTTGGTAAAATCTGCCCACAAAACCCCAAAAGACAATGAAAATATATTTTATCTCTACAAACTGATCGTGGCAAGTCCAAGATTTGGATCAAGTCTATACGCGCGTACTGAGTACAAGTAATTCACGGCTCGCTATAGATTTTTCTCAGTGAGAAGTGTGAAATTTATCGAGCAGTCGGATGTAGAAAACGTACGATTTTTCGTATAAATTTAACATTTTGGAATCTTGGAAATATATTTTACGAATCTGAAATAATCAGTGAACCTAGTCAACCACCTGGTTTGCCGATATGTGTGAAATTGAGAGCAGGACAGCAGAAGACATATGATACAATTTACTGGACGTGTGGACACGGCGTGCATGCAGTGAACGGCCAGTATAGGCGTTTCGTGTGTAATTTGAGCTGTGTGGTGAACTTACGATCTCATACAAGTGCCAGCGGTAAATTCAAATAAACCCTGGCATTTGTAAGATTTGTAGTTTCGCTACTCATATACATCGATAGAGGAGACCCAGCTTTACACAGAAATCGTCATGAAAAGGGGCCAGGACTTCCGAGATGAAGGTAAAAAATAATAAAGAATAAATATGAAAAATACAGATTATCAATGTAATTATGCATAAAGCAGCTATCGATTTCCCAAGGGTATTATTCATAACCCCCATGGGTCCAGGGAAAGTTAATTAAGCACAAAATGAAGATGTGTCAATTAAAAAAAAATCTAGAGTTCTATAAAGATGTCATCATTATAACCAATACAGCCCCGGAATACAACCTATAAAAAAGTTGTTCCTTTCGCGAATTTTCTTATTTCGCTACGCAAACGTTGTTGATAGACAACTATGATGCATCAGTTAATCGGTGTACTTTAAATGGAATTGTACTACTTAAAAGTGGGTGACGTGATCAAGGTCCTATTTTTCTTATGATGATGATGTTTTCTCCCTCGCATGGAAGCGTATCACCCAAACAACAGTTAAAACGGTCTAGTAGAAATGATCTTTTCAATTGGATAGTATATAGAAACAAGAATGTGCACTAAATTGACCCATAGGACAGAGTGTGTGTGTGTTAATAAATCTGATATACCACATTTGGAGATGTGTTTGTTCATAACATCCAAAGGAAACATTTCCTGGGCCTAAAAAGTTCACTGAGGTAATGAGAAAAATATGAACTTTCTTCTGATACTAAAATCTCAATTTGGATGGAGTGAGATGGGCGTCGAGGTTGTCAATCGGGTCCATCAACTTTAAATGAGCTTGCCGGGCTGGTCCATTTTAGCCAATGATACGTCGCCTGATAATGTTGCACAATTATGTCTATAGAGAGGAGGCTTCAAAACATTGAACACTTATCCAATCCATAGCTCTATCGACCAGATAGTAGAAATTATTTTTTCACGACCTTTTCAATTGTTTATACATAATAAATTAATAAACATATGGCAGTGGTAATTAAGATTATTAACGAAATGAATAACAAACGGCAACGATTTCTCGGCCCCCACAATTATACAAGGGTGATAAGGCGAAACAATTCATGTGGCAGAATTTTTTTTATTTATATATTATATTAATATATTATAACTGATTATAATGACATATAGAGGAATATGCATTTATCTCGTATTTATTAACCCCCATGCTGTAAGCAGTAATTGCAAAGTTTGTCTTTGATATTTAACATAATGTGTTACTTTTAAATCCAATGTTTATTTTTTTTCAGATGTATGTGATGTCTGTTTGTTGAATATGACAGCAGCCGACACAATCAATCTAACATCACCAAACTACCCGCTGAATTACCCTAGCAATACAGACTGCCGGAGCTATTTAACTTCCAATGATCACATAAAATTTAAAGTGTACATTATGTATCAAAATCTTGAATCAAATTACGACTTCTTAACATTGGGGACTGGTTCCGTTGTAACCCAAGATGGCGTTATTGTTAAACTGTCTTCGGACGTGTTTCCCAACAGTGTAACAATTGCTGGCCCTGAAATGTGGATAACATTTACATCAGATTCAAGTGTTACACGTGCGGTTTTTTTCTTACAAATACACGTGATTTCCAGCAATGTGACAGGTATGTTCAAATTGAATATTTCAACGTCGTTGTTTTATTATGTGTTCATATGCCTCTACTCGCATATTTATATTTAAGAAAATTTACTTTTGCTTTAAAAAAATCCTCCTACTAAATAACACTCTAAAACAGACTATTCTATAATGAACACTAAAAAACGGACTACTCTATAATGAACACTAAAACACGGACTACTCTATAATGGACACTAAAACACGGAGTACTCTTTCGCGTGGACAAACACGAGTGCACCCTCGCTTGCACACATCGAACGCCTTTGGTAGTTTCATGCAGACATATTGCCTATATTTGAAATGGTATTTATTAACTTTTGACTTTGTCTAAATGTTCACATTTGATCTGAAAAAAGAGAACTGCAAAATATGAAACTTGCAAGGTGTTGTGCAATAAGCATGACTTTTCTGATTGACCTAGTTCTAAATGGACTAGTGTGTGAAGACTTCCTGAATACAAACATGTCAGAATATGTCCGCAATCTGAGAACAAGAGGAGCCCAGTGTCTTATCATCGTCATTCTAAGAACTGGACAGAGGTTCTTTTGTTCACCTATAGGAATCAAGATTGCACACCTGTTTATGAACAATGGACTTTGTGTAATTGCTATGTCAAAACACTTCGAACACAGTATTGTGGATTTCCTTTTAAACCTTTTCAGCGAACTGAGAAGATTGGGAAATTCGACTGTCTTCTGCACTGTTTGTGTTGCATCATGGGAAAGTTTTGCTGTGGACAAATTCTGTTGCAATTTATTTCTCTTGCCAGTTGTCAAGAGATTTCACCGAGTGTAGACCTCTCAAACAGAATGTGGAGAACTTTGCATAACTTTGATATATAAAATGTTATTTTATTTAATACAATTCTGGAAAGTGGTCAGAATTGTCAGAGCCTGCTTAAATTTGGGTACCTTTGGAACCAAGGTTAACATAACATTCCAGCAGATTTCTACTTCTGTACCAGTGACATCACCTTTCATGCACTGAGTACCTGTAATGGGCAATGTTATACATCAAGCGGCAGTTTATACGTCCAGTGTTCTCCAAGTCTAGAGTTTTATAATTAATGTAATCGGCCGGTCTAGACCAAAAGGACTTTTGCTATTTCGCGAAACTACGGAACTGTACCGGCAAGAATTGTGTCGCCAAGATTTTATGCGGATCTATTCTACAAGGACTGGTGCGCACCCAACATGAACTTTTAGTTTAATGATTAATGTGCCTGGTGTATTTGTAAATAGGTAAGAACAGAATATTTGTGTATTTTTACATCTTGTGTATTTGTGACTAATTCTCTCCATGTGAATTTATATATTACTTACTTGAATTTACATCTTGGTCAGTCCATCTTCTACAGGAGTCATTGGAATTGTGTTTTTATAACCACGGGAGGTTACTTTTCTGACCTTAGGTACGTCCTGTAACAGAAAATTGGGGCTCGTTGTCCGGGAACAAAATTCGTATAAATATTTGAAGAAGACAAATTGTTTGGAAAAATTCTGTTTCTTGTCCAAATTTTGTTGTTTAAAATTTTGCACATTACATTGTATACTATTTGAATCACAATGGCATTTTAAGGCTCAAGCGTTTGTGAAGAAGCCTGACTGGTATGTGTTTGACTCAATTAGAAAGGTAGATCTTTTGGAAAGTTCAAATATAATTGAGGCAGGTGGGCAAATCAATACATAGGAAACAAATTATCAGAACCTGTGATCATCCAAACATCGGTAGACGAGACGTTTTTTGGGATCATCATTTTTTGGGAAAAGTTCTCCCAGTAGAGATTAAAATTTAGCGTTGAAAGTATACAATGAAATTTCAAGCAGAGAAAGAATATAGAATTAGAGTTCAGAAAATGAAAATAGAATCACAGAAAGGGAGAGAGTTGAAAAGGAAAAGATCAATCTCAAAGAAAAGGTACAAAATAGAATAGAAAACACAAAGATTCAGGCAGAGGTTAGACACGAAATAAAAACTGCACATTAGGCGTGTACCCAAATTTCCAGGAAAGTGAAGTGTGATAATATTTCATGCACTTCGAGAAAATTGCCACAAACTTTAAAATGGCCAAACCCAGTTGGACTTTGTTACTTCCAAGTGTTCTCGTATTCAAGCAAGCGAGCGTACTCGGGCCTTGCTATTGAGGCAAGTGCTGATACGATACATTAGCAAGGCCATACGAAAGCCTATGACTAGTTAGTGCCTATAGACAGAAATTCAGGAAATTCATTGGGTACCAAAAAACACCAAACCCAGACACATTGGATTTGAACGCACTAAAGAACAGTTACTTGATCGTTGGTTAACTGCTCAGGAGGTGAAGAATTTTAGAGTTGAGACAATTGATATTGATAGAGGAATTTAAAAAAAAGCACTGTGTCTGCTGATATCAAGACTAACCTTGATGAGACTAGTACAATTTGAAACAATATAGAAAGCATCAAACAATCGCGATGACTATGCACTCACGCAATACCTAATCTATATACCTCGACCAACGTCACATTTCCACAGAAAACCTTTGCAGAATAAGGCCACCCCCGTCCACCTAACGTACAGTGGAAAATCAAAATCAATCTAGTACCAAAACTATTGAAAAAATGTGTAATCAAGTCAGGGAGGGCCTCTAAGTCGACATTCATTGCCAACCTTGTACTTATTGCAAAAAGAGGGCACCTTGTTTCACAGTGTTGAAATTACAACATGGGAACTAATGCATGCATAGTACTCAGAGAGCATACCAAAGTAAAGGCTAAACAAACATGTCAAAACAATGGGAGACGTGAGTGAAAAAGAATTCCACCTTTTTCATACCAGGACACGTCCTCTCGCACCGATGATGAAACTAACCCACAACCTATTGCTATCATGCGTGACACAGTTGTGCTCAAACTTTAATTCTAGAAGATGCACTACCCTTTTCAGAAAATCCATCCACAGACTGTGTACTGATAAAAGGGGTTGGGATGGAGTTTTCAAAAGTGCCACTCCACAAAATTAACTTGAAATAGACCTAGGTTTCATTCCAGCACATTCACTGTAGGGTTGCCAATGCGCCGGTGTGTCCATTCTCCTCTGGGAAATGATTTAGCTGGAGTGAAAGTTGATACCAAGATCCAATTGTGTCCCAAAGCCGTGTGTAAAAGATAAAAAAGAAGAGAAAATAATCTTTTTTCCCCTGCCTGTGCTGTACAAGGGCTTTGAGTCACAAATCTCACAGAGATAGAAGATATAGTTGAAACTACAGACAAACACAACCCCCAAAAGACACCAAAGAAAGCATAAAATCTTTCTAGATTTGGATGATACATTTTTCCCAAGTCTTGATGACAGTTCAGTATTAAGTGAAGTTAGAGATTGTAATTCTGACCCGATCACAAAAACAAGTTGATCCGAGGACAAAGAAAAGATCCAAAACTTACTCAATTTATTGAAAGGTCCTTGCCCAAACAGGAAGTTCCTTTGTGCTTTTTCGAAAAATGGAATTTTGATGAGAAAATATGACTCCAGATGTTTTCGGCTAAGCTGAACTGGAGAGTTGTAATCACATAGTTTGTACCCGTTACCTCAAATTTATCCGAAATATGTAATTATTCTTGCACATGATAACACAATGGCTGGACACTTGGGGCTTAGTAAGACTCAGATAGAAATTTTTAATTCATTTTTGGTGGCCCCACTCAGGAACGATGTAACTGAATATTGCAAATCATGTCATACAAGTCAGGTGGTAGGCAAGGCCAAATCAAAAAATCCCACCAAGCGCCACTGAAACCAAATTCCAGCTTTTGAGGAGCCATTCAGTATAAATTATTATTGATTGTGTAGTCCCTTTGCCCAAAACAAAGTCGGGAAAAAACAACCAGTATTTGTTGACTTAAATGTGGGGCATCAACCCGCTTTTCCAGAATCGATCCACTGAAGAAATTATCAAAGGCACACCTATTGTGAAAGCACTAACTAGTTTTCTTTACCTAGTTGGCCTACCTAAGTCAATCCAATCAGATCAAGGTTCTAATGTCATGTCCGGACTATTTCGCAGGTTCTGCATGATTAGGGATTTCGCAGGCAATTCTTCCGCGTACCATTGCCGAATCACAAGGCGCTCTGGAAATGTTTCACAAACCCTCACGAAATATGATGAAAACCTTTTGTTCAGAAATATCCAAGGATTGGATGAGGGAGTACTCTCCTATTGTTTGCTTCTAGGGAAGCGGTGCAAAGAATGCGCTAGATTAGCCCGTTTGAATTAGTGTTGGACATCAAGTCAAGGACCGTTACAACAATTACGCAAAGCAAAGTGGTTTACAAACTGACAGTGACTTGAATCTCGTAGAACTGTGTATCTGGATTTGAAGTCAATGCTGACAAGGGCATTGAAATTGCACAAGAGAAAACTTGAAAGACAGCCAGTCCAAAATGAAACATTGGTCGATTCAAAAGGCCAGGGAGAGAGTGTTTGAAAAGGGGGATAAAGTTTTGGTATTATTTGCCAATTCTTGGACATCCATTGCAAGCTAGATACTGCGGTCCGTATGAGGTTGAATCCAAGTCAGTGAGTAAACTATTTGTCAACACCGCCAGGTCGGCGCAAACAAAGACAATTGTGTGCGTCACATTAATATGCTGAAGAAGTATGTTGACAGGGATGAAAACCACACTCAACTCAGTTGCCATGACAATTTCAAACCAAGGTGATAATGTAAACAAGAGGATTACATTTACCTGATATTTTCAGAAAACCACAAAGCAAGTGATGACATGCCTACTGGTTGTCAACCAAACTTACAAATTCTGATGTGCTCTCACCATTTGGAAACAAAAATAGTTCACCTGGACAAAGTCAAAACAGGGTGAACTTACAAATTTATTGAAAGTTGGTCTTTGTTTTCAGATGTTTTCCTACCAAAACAATGTGGTGCAATCATGACTTTGATGTTGGTGATGCAGCTCCTATCAAACAACACCCCTATATGTGTGAACCCTGAAACAAAGCCAAAATCTTGACAGAAAGAGGGTAGAATTATATGTTAAAGAACATATAATTGAACCAGCCCCAGCTGATTGTTCGTCACCGTGTGTAATGGTACGAAACCTGAATGGGTCATATCGGGTGTCAAGATTTTCGGGCTACAAACCTAAAATCCAAAACAATTCGTACCCGATCCAAGAATTGATGGATTGTAATTGATAAGATTGGACAATGCAATTTGTAGCAGGTTTGATTTATTAAAGGGATACTGGCAGTTCCACTGCCAGAAAGAGCCAAAGAAAATTTCACGGCGTTTTGTAAACACCATATGGAAATTGTACCAGTACAAGGTGATGCCCTTTGGCTTGAAAATGCTCCGCTACGTTCCAACGATTGGTAAGCAAGGCTTGCTGATGTAGACTGGTTTGAAGCTATTTGATGATTTTGGTCTTTTACTCTGATACATGAAAGACCACATGACACAAATCAACAAATTGTTTTGAAACAATTGGTCAAAAGCCAATTAACTGTCAATTTAGCAAAGGGTGCTTTTTTGTTGTTCCACAGTCACATATTTAGCATATTGTGGGTCAAGGGAAGGTCAGCCATCCAAGCCAAAGTAGAGGCGATAGACAAGTTCCATCACCTACCAACAGGAAAGTACTGATGAGATTTCTGGGTATTGCAGGATTTATAAGGAAATACCTGGTCATAATTTTTCTGTTATTGGCGCATCCAATGACCAGCCTGCTCACAAAAGAATACCAATTTTGTTTGGTCTGAATGCATGCCAAGGAAGCGTTTTGACAAATTAAGGCCATACTCATGAACTCGCCAGTTCCTGACGCACCTTGATTTCAGACTCAGTTCAAGTTAATGGTATATGCTAGTGCTGTGGGGATGCGTGGGTCATACTCGCACAAGAGGGTGAAGACAAGGTTGAGCATCAATTTGCTATTTCCAAAAAAGTTCAATCAGCATCAGCAAAATTACTCACCATTGAAAAGGAGTTTTTAGCCTTGTTGCTAGGCCTTAACAACACTTTGAGGTGGCCTTTAGCTCACCTAAACACCCAATACGTGTGTATACTGACCACAAACCACTCACCTTTTTCTCCACCAAATAGAACAGAATCATAAGACTGCTAAGAGGGAGTTTAACCATGCAGGGTAGCAATTAGACATCAAACATATTAAAGCACGTACAATGTAATTGCCGATGCCCTTTCAAGAGTCTCTAAATGCAAACTCTTCACATGCTACATATGTAGTCGCCAAAAGTACAAATAGGAGAAGTTTTTCCTTTAAACTCAACTTTCTTTTAAGGGGGGAGTGTGGACAGACTCCTGAATATTCTATTATTTTTTGTATTATATTACTTAACTCCATGTTAAATTTAATCATATAATTCTGATGAGGAAACGGCAAAATATGAAACTTGCACGGTGTTTGGCAAATAAGCATGACTTTTCTGATTGACCTAGTTCTACATGGACTAGTGTGTGAAGACTTCCTGAGTACAAACCTGTCCTAATATGTCCGCAATCTGAGAACAAGAGGAGCCCAGTGTCCTTATCATCGTCATTCTAAGAAATGGACAGAGGTTCTTTGTTGTCCCTATAGGAAGCAGATTGCACACTTTGAGACAATATACTTTGTGTAAATTGTTATGTCAAAAAACTTCGAACACAGGATGTGGACTTCTTTACACATATTTCAGCGAACTGCGAAGATTGTGAAATTTCGACTTTTCTTCGCTTGTTTTGGTTGCTCATGGAAAATTTGCTGTGGACAAATCTGTTGCAAGTATTTCTCTTTGCCAGTTGTCAAGAGATTTCACCGAGGGTAGACCTCTCAAATAGAAGGTAGAGCCTTTGCATACTT
Source organism: Ophioderma brevispina (assembly GCA_023653785.1). NCBI lineage: Eukaryota > Metazoa > Echinodermata > Ophiuroidea > Amphilepidida > Ophiodermatidae > Ophioderma > Ophioderma brevispina. The sequence continues at coordinate 21,427 of JAMKCH010003375.1, read as the reverse complement.
TGATAGATATAAACTGTTATGTTATTTTAATACAATTCTGGAAAGTTTCTAGAATTGTCAGAGCTGCTTAAAATTTGTACCTTTGGTAAAAAACAAGTTTAACATTAACATTCCAGCAGATTTTCTTCCTGTACCAGTGACATTCAACCTTTAAGGCACTGAGTACCTGTATGGGCAAATGTTATACCATCAAGCGGCCATTCTCCGTCCAGTGTTTCGTCTCTTTTCTCCAAGTCTACGAGTTTTCAAATTAAGCGCGTCAGACCAAAAGGACTTTTGCTATTTCGCGAAACTACGGAACTGTACTAACAAGAATTGTGTCGCCAAGATTTAAGTGGATCTGATTCTACAAGAACTGGTGCGCACCCAACAGTGGAACTTTGAACTTTAGTTTATGATTATGTGGCATGGTGTATTTGTAAATAGGTAAGAACCGTAAAAGTTGTGTGTATTTTTACAATCTTGTTATTTGTGACTAATTCAGATCAGATTGATTTATTATTAAAATCATTACTTTGAATTTACATCTTGGTCAAGTCAAATCTTCCATTACAAGTAGTCATTGTGGAATTTTTTTTTATGAACCACGGGAGTTTACTTTTTTCTGACCTTGAGACGTCTCGTAACAAATGTTATTGCTTATGTCCGTTTTCAAATCAAGGAATGCAGTCGCTTGACAAGCTTATAATGGTACTCGCCCCTAAGGGGCTGATGTCATTATTCCTTGTTCGTTACACCATGGAAGAAAGCGATAAGAAGGAACCGCATCGACCCACTTGCCCTGTAAAAACGAATCTATCGCCCGCCCCATACTTGCAATTGTATTCATATTCTCTCAGGGCCCTTCCGAGAATCCTATTCAGATTTTCCTCGCTCGAGAAATTCTCAGTTCGTGGTTGTTTCTTCATTGCTAAAGATTCCGTCATCTGAATCAGAGACTCAACCCGCGATGGATGCTGCGAAGTAAATACTCAAACTTATGGCGGCTTCCAGGAAACGATCAACACGCTCGGGTGGGGGTGGGGGGGGGTTCTTGGATTTGGGTCGGGAACCCATGCTCGTTCCGCAAATGCGGGACTTTACGCTATAGGGGTGTCAAATTCAAATTCATCAAGTTCTAGTCCCCTGGGGTACAAATTCGTGTGATTGTGACGGTTCAATGATACAAATAGGAAAAATTAACCTAAACTTCAGGCAAATACCCTAGTGCCAAGGTTATAATCTCACTCACTGGCAAATTACCTTCATCTCATCATTTGATTTGTTCTCATAGAATAGGCCTATTTTATTTTATTAGATTTTGTTTGCATGGGGAGACCCAATCAGTGACGGACACTATTATTCATGGGTGCCAGGGGCAAACAAAATACATTCAAAATCGTTTACAATCATGAAAATAGACTCTTAAATTATTAAAATGCATTAACTTAACACTCTTAAAAGACTACCAAGATCACTTCATAATTAAAAAACCTAATACAGCAAAAACAATATGATTAATAATTATTACATATGCAGTACAGTGAAAAATTAAATTGTTACAATATTAATCAAATTTTTGCCAATACCCGTAAAAAGACGTTTATAATACATGATAAGTGGAATTTCACAAGAGAGTATATTAACTGTGATAATACAAAATATATTTAAAATAGCCAGTAAATGATGTCATATTACTGCTGTACCTTAGGGGTGTATATTTTCAACTGAAAACTAGTATAAGTTTACCAGCTGGTCCAATGGGGCAAGGGTATATATCTGAAAATTGGTCTCGTTATGGGGGTCCACTTTCAGAAACCCTCGAACGAGCATGGGTCCCAACGAAAATCCAGACGGCCCCCTGATCCAACGTCAAATTGAGTAAACTTTCATCATCTTTATTTTTCACACTGGGCAGTCTGGGCAGTAAGCTAACGTATAACGATGTACAGTACTTCTATATACCGAAGCAACAACAATACACACCGTAGACAGCCGACATGTTGTAATATCAATATCTTTTACGTGTTCGGACATGAGTTTAAAAAAAAATCTACAGTAATGCTCGCCGATCATCGATTGCGGCAGAATATGATCAAAGGGTGTTTGTCGAATCCCTTCCTTTTGGGTGCGGGTGAATTGATAAACAGATTAAAATCGGATTGTGGAATTCGATGTGCTTCCTTCGATCTTTTTCTCAATGGTTACACTAAACACGCACGCATGCATGATTTTGATAATACACTCACAACAGCCAATACCCAGTCGTTATAAAATTATATATCAAGGCTTATATCAAGAACGTACCTAAATCATCATGGTTATCACATTATCTGTAAAACATATTAGATGTACATATTATTCCCATAAGATAACTGCTCGATTTAGATAACGCATAATTTGGTAATTATCAGAAATTTACGTACCTGTCAACTCTATCGCCACAAAAAAAAGTTGACAGGTATGTTTAATAAGGATATTGACCTGTTAGGTTAGGGAGTTCCGTAACATGACCCATATGGCACACTTTTTTTCTGACACACTTATGAATTCGGAAACCCTAACAGAGTTAAACATGTGCTTTATTCCGTGAAGGGTTTCCGAATTCATAAATGTGTCAGAAAAAAGTGTGTTAGATGGGTCAGGTTACGGAAACTCCCGTTAGGTTACCCTGCGTGACTGTATGAGAGCAAATCCTGAAATTGGTTCAATGATAAGGCACCCGTTCTGTGGTGGATTATGGATTCATAATGCAGTGAGCGTCATAATAATGTCATTGTTTTGATCGAGCTATTTTTTTATTTTTGATTGAGCTATTTGGAGATGAAAATATATAGCTGCATCAATCTAAAGAAATCACAAAAAGGTTGGAATATTTTGAAAACTATATATTTCTGGAGTTATTTGGAAATGAGGTGTAGTGTAATGTATACCACTTCAAAGCTTGGTTTTTCTGCTTTACAGTGTTACCTCAATTGTAACCATAGCGGGTTTAGAGCTGAGATATTGCCTTTATCACTCTAAAAAAATTTACTCAACCTGAGTAATTTTTTACTCCTTATGGTCGTTAAAAAGTCACAGCTCTTTTGTTGAGTAAACTTGACTCAACAAAGGTTGAGTAGCATTTTTACTCTGTCTTGTAGTAAATATTTTACTCAGTAAAAGAGTCAATATTTGACTTAATATTTGTTGAGTAAAATTTTACTCCGATTTACTCAACAATTGAGCTGTGACTTTTTTACTCAACAGGGTTATAAACCTTTACTCAATCCACTAAGAGTAATGTTTTGTACTGTATTTGAGTAGATTTTTTGCCCAATCGTTGAGTAACATGTTTTGACTCAACTGATGTTGAGCACACTGTTTGCGCAACTGTTGAGCAACATTACTTTTACTCAATTGACATTGAGTAATACTTTGGATGCAGGTAAAAAGCAAAATGTTTATTTATCAGAAAGCTACAGGTTGCTCACCAGATTGAGTACAATGGCTTGTTCAGTAATACTCGAAACTTCCAGATATTCTGACCTGATTTCTGTAATAGAACTACTCTTTCAAACTTCAAAGGACACAAGCAAGATTATTTAACTTTGGTGTTCTTGGAATTTAAAAAATAACACAAAATCTACAAGGACATATTTCCATTACTTTACCTTTTTCTTCGAAGTCCTGGTGGTTCAAAACAATGATATGTATAGATGCACCTGAACGTCGTGTAGTCGTGTACCGTCGATGTACATGCACCAGTAAAACTATAGGTCATAAATTTGTCCTATTAATTGAAAATATCATGCTGGCACAAATACAACCTATCACTTTACAGAGCAATAGCGAATCCACGTTGGAATACACAGCGCTCACAGTGATACAGGCTTCGAGTCACTCGGTGAAAGGTTGTCGAATTCATAAGCTTGATATGATAATGATGAACCGTAGACATAGTCACTATGCTGGAATCTCACCAACTTCACAATAATAATTATTATTATCTGGTTATAATTTGTTGGTGTAAAATATTAGAATGGCCAGCATTTCGGCGACACCAGCATATCATCTGCCTTTGATTTGTCCGCGGCAATTCTTGGGCTGCACGTGTCTGGGGTCCTCAACGTTGCTTAAAGATCAGAATCAACGCGGTGTAATTTCTGATCCGTCACCGCGTCAAACTACTTTGTCGCGCAACGTTGAGTTAGATTTCAAAACTGCTTTACTCAACATGTATTTCACCGTTTTACTCGGGTGAGGAATAAAACAGAAATTTGTGTTTTACTCCATGCTGATTAAATCTTGACTCAACTTTTTACAAACATAGGCGTGTCGTAATACAGGGGGGATGGGGGGGATATATCCCCCAATATTTTAATGAGGGGGGATGGTCAATACGATCATCCCCCTCAATGTTGATGCTCATTGATGTGTTTTTGACCAAAAATAACCTCACATTTTACCATAATAGTTTAAAAATGGTAAATTTCGCGCGCTTCGCACGCAATTTTTTATCTAATTACAATTACATTTAACGATTTTAGCTTCTAATTGGCAACATTTTTAGCGCGCTTCGCGCGTACATGTGCTAGTAATGGATCTTTTCAGCAAACCCCATTTCATTCATAAATTTTCATCAACCCATCCCCCAATGTCAAAAAGAAATTTACGCCAAGTACTGTACACAACACGCTTTACTCCCCGCACTGAGTAAAATATTTTAGAGTGTATAGAAGGTGGTGGGTTCAGAAAGAATATGTGTCAAATTTGGGCTCAACACTAACATCCGCTGTGGTATTCAGTAGAATTATGACGTGAACAGAAAAGCACAGCATGAAAGACTTACCTTCACAGGCAGGCCCGCTTACACTACTGTTAGAACCCCCCATACCTCCAGAGGAAATTTTAAAGGTGGAGGAACGTTATGTTCAGCGATAAAGCAAGATGTCGCTTGAAAAAGGTCGAACACAGTATGGAGGCGTCGAGGAGAGAACGATTAAAAGCTGTATTGAAATAGTCACAGCATACAACAGTAGAAGCGTTATGATTTGGGCTGGGATTTCCATGATTGGAAAGACAAGACAGGTTGTGATTGAAGGCGACATTAAATGGTGCTAAGTATCGTGATGACATCCTGAAGACTGTAACACCATATCTGCAGATCTTTGACCCAATACCATCCTGCAATACGATAATGCTCGACCACACAGAGCAAGGATAATTGATGACTTTCTTTAATGTGTAGTAGAACGAATGCACTGGCCCATCCCATCGAATATTTAATGGGATCAGTTAGGTCGCGCTACGCAAAAGGGTGACCAATGCAACGACTTTGACACAGGGTCAGCAGCGTCAAATAGGGATAGCAGAATGGGACGCCATACCCGAGTACACAGTGAAGACACTTGAAAGAAGCATGGGAGGAGATGTCAGGATATAGTAGCAGAGCATACGTGGGTCCAACTGAGAGTTTCGGTAAATGGACCCATCTGGACACATTATGAAATTCGGAAACCACCTTCAGTACTGGGCAGTGGGCAAAATCAGACGTTCATATAAGTATTTGTTTTGGTTATATGTGAAGCAACGTACACAACCAAAATACAACCACATACCCACCTCAACATTGGTTGTATTGTGGTTGTTCACATAAACAATAATAGACTAACAAAAATACACTGTTAAAAAATGGGTCCGTAAATTAGCGGGGAAATTTCTGGCAGCAGTATTTCCAGTCATTTTTAGGGTAAATTTCACAGAAATTTATTCCAATAACGGAACTTTGACCAGTAATGTGTACCAGAAATTTGTCTATATTTATGGAAAAAAATATGGCTTTAACAGGAAATTTTTCCGTAATTAAAATTACGGAACCAAAAAAAAAAGTCCGGAAATATGCTGCCACGAAAAGAAATTTTTGAAATATTTCCGATAAATATTAACATTTCTAGCTATTTTTATGTTTTTGTTTATTTTATTGTTTTCTAAAACAGATTTTTCCGTAAAGTTACGGAGTTCTTTTTTTTTTTTTTTTTTTTGAAAATCTGTTTTCTTAATTGTACGAATTTTTAAAGTGTACAATGTTAAAAACACCGTCTATTTTACGACCGGTCCTCCTAATCTAACAACCATAATACAACCGAATACCAACCTCAACATTGGTTTAATTGTGGTTGTTCAGAAAACCAATAATATAATCCAACCAAATACAATGTTAAAACAGCGTATATTTAATGACTTCAATCCTAAGACCAAAATGTTGTAGCATTAAAACTACCCTAAAGGGTGATTGATTTGGAACGTCATGAACCAACAATAATACAAATACAAAACACAACGTGTGATATCGTCAGTTTCACAACATTGATACAACTTAACACAATGAGCCATAGTATACACGAAAAATAACTTCACATTTTTAGTTGGGTAACATCATACAAACAACAATATTGTAATTTAACACTTAAGGGACCAAAGGGGGTTTTCTCTCCCGTTAGTACCCAAGAGGGGGGGGGGGCACATTAAGTGAAACCACTTTTCCCACAGATTGTTGCATGGAAGATTTATACCACATGTAAAGGGTCAGAAGACAACCACTAAATCAGCAATAAAAAATATATTTATTATTGCTGCAAATTAGGGGTTTAAAACTGATTGTTTTCAAAACACGCGAAATGGGCAACCCCACAAACTAACTCATTAACGGCTTGGTTGATTTAAATTTTTTGGTATGAAAAGAACGGTATTTAATGCAGACAATTACAAAAAAACGCGTGAAAAAAAAGGGTCAGCGCGAAAACAATTTTGGGTGGTCCATGGAAACCCCTTTGGTCCACTTAAGTGTTAAACTAACAGGGGCATTGGTTAGTTTGTTGACTTCAGTGCAACCAACTATAATGCAACTAAATTACTTATTAGTTATACAACTTCGATAGCAAACTGACGGTAGGGCCGACGTCGGGGTACGTCGACGCGGTCGGCAGTTACGTTTGCCACGTTGGGCTGTTGACATTGGGAAATGTAGAGTGAATGGTCGGTTTTATGGTCCGGTGAACACGTCGGGGCGAACGCGGAAATTGGGAAAATGGTGTGGGAATGGTGGTTTTGTAGACTGTAATTAGCTAAATATACTAATTAAGGCTAATTAATAAAGGAAATTAGTATAACCGAAACGGACAACCGGGCTTTCAGCAAACATACGGTCTATGCTTAGCAATATTGTGCATAAAAATAAAACATGCCATTTGCAGTGATTATATTTTTCAATTAGTGATTTTATAACAATGGTGGCAAAACGTTGTATTTCACACGTTAAGAAAACTTTCATTTAAAACTAAACCACAACGTTAAAATGACGTCATCATACTCTATAAATGCAAAAGAGTGAATTTCACTCTTTTGCAGTGGGCCCTGTTCCCTGTAGATAACTCCAAAAGAGTGAAATTCACTTTTGCATTTAGAGAGTATGATGTGTTTTAACGTTGTTAATACAACGTTGGAAAGACGTCCAAAAGGTTACGTTAGATTTATGGGATCTTTTCTAATGTTCATTTGCAACCCTGTGGCAACGTTATTATAACATCTCAATACGTCAGAAAATAATGTTATAACAACGTTATCACAACCGATATTGCCCACTGAGAAGGGTTCACGTCACGTATTGCAAACAGCCGTTAAGTGTGTATTCGCACACAAGCGACCTTTACATTAACAAACTAAATGATCAGCGACGTGTTTTTGTGTAATATTCGTATTACGCGGGCTCTGGATGTCGACTTTTCCCCATGATACATCGGAAAAACATCGCCTCTTCGAGGAAATCGTTCGCGGCCAACCTTATTGCGAATAGACGATTTTGTTTTTAGCTGACGTAAAGATTGGAACAAGTTCCCGCATGGAAATGGGCACTTAATGAGATGCATTATGGGGATCGCGCAAATCGTCTATCGCAAGAATGGGTAGTCATAGTTTTTATAAAGATTTAATAATTTATGAAATGTAATACTTGGACATGTTTATCATTATCTAGCCTTTTTTCCAATGCAAATGTTTGGTAATCAAGGAAAGTAAAATTGTATAAAAAAGTATTTTGCGTCGAAATACGTTTTCCCCCAAAATACAAACAAGGATAAATCTTGAAGTATTGTTGACATTCATGCATATCCTGTATTTATTTATATCTGTGCGTAAATAATATAAATAATTGAACTGAAATTTTAAATAAATTGAAATGCATTCAGGTATAAATGTACACGGGAACAGTATAATGATATCGAGGAACTAGCGTTTCATACAAGATTAAAGAGTATACATTACTATGCTTACTATTTTCACACTTATTCCATTAGATCAATGCCGTGCAAATGAATTTTACTGTTCATCCGGGTATCTTTGCTGGGATGAGAGTGTATTATGCAACGACCAATCAGAATGCCCTGATAATTCGGACGAAGGGAATTGTCTTGAAGGTAAGAAAATGTAATCTTCAATAATGAAGATGAAAGGAACCCATTGTAAATGCCAGTGTACAATTTCAACACAATCTGCTCTTTAATTTTGCTAGGGACCTCAAATTTGATTTTGTCCGTTTACGACAGCCGACATAGTTTCCGAATCATGGTCCATGTATTTTTGAATATTCATCTTTCGTGAAAAAAATATCCGTCACCCGTTATTTAAATAATTAGTACCAGCCCCTAGGACCACCACCTTGTCCAGCAATGATTAAAACCAGCAATTATGAATATTTTTAAGGATTTATATATTCATGCAGTTAAACAATAAATAACAGTATAAAATTCAGTTAACCCCTTATACACTAATAGCGATGAGTTTGCTTTCATCCTGTCTCCAATCCCGCCACTGTACAAGCATTAGAAATTTAACCTTGGGAAAGTTACATGACAGACAAAATATGACATATTCATAAGTGAAAATATAACACACATGTTAACAACTTTTTCATTCCACCTGTATATTTTCTATAATTTCTAGGATATTCTTATTTTATTGCTTAATTGTTATTACCTTTTGACCCCACGAGTGTGATAGCAATTTCATTGAGAAATTCCTATGGGAACATGGTCAATGTTCTACGGGTCCTATAGACCCCCTAAGACACTAGCAGTGATTTGCTAAATCAGAAAAAAAAATCATCGAAAATGAGATTTTTGCATGTCTGTAACAAGTATAGCTATCCTAACATACCCTACAAATTCTAAGTCTGAAAGCAACCTAGTAAGGACAGAATTGGTTAATTTAGTCATTACTGTCCGTACGGACACTTACTACAACACATAATTGAATGGATATCCATATCTTTGAACATTGCTGTTTTCTTCCTTTCCTGTAAATGTTTCAGTTGCAAAAATAACTTAAGGATAAGTGTATAGAATTCCCATAACTTTTAAGCTATTCCTGCAAATTTCAAATGATTTAACTTTTTTTAGTGAATCACTGAAGATAGTGGCTTTAACAAACGGGAGTCGGAGATACCTTGTCCTCTTAAGGTTTGAAATATAATGTTTAGTTCAGAAGTTTTAAAAACTACTACATCTCATCAATTTAAAAAAATGATTTTAGTAATTTATTATAGATATTGAGAACGTCTCCAACATTGATTATATGCATTTCTGCTGTCCTGACAATTTCAGAATGCGGAGAGACGTTTATGAGGCAATCAATTTTCACATCTCCTTCTTTCCCTGACAATTATGGCAACAATATAGACTGCATGTGGTTTTTTCATATCACTTCTGAGGGAGAAGACTTCTATTTCATCATCAATGTACATCATCTGGATATTGAAGCGAGATATGACGTTTTATCCATTGGTGAAGGTGATATCATCAGCGAGGAAAGTACTGTTGAAAAACTGGACACGCAGGATGTCAGCCCTGTTATTGTCACTGGTCCCACCATGTGGATTACGTTTCCGTCCGATAGAACTGGCACAAGAACTGGATTCTTCTTGGAAATTGGAGTGATAAAAGCTACGACAATGGAGTGTTGTCAGTCATGAGACATGCTTAAAATTAGTCAACTGAAGTGCCTGCGTAACTTCCTTAAAGGAGCACCCGTATAACAAATAATATTATACAATATACTCGATAAAATAATTAGTTGATCTAATATCGAGTGGTTTATCGAAAAAAAAGAATTATAGTAACAATAAAAATGAAGTAAAAACAATATCAGGTCTGACCATGTGCTATTTACAAATCGCGCTTAGTTTATTAACGGGTTATGCAGATACGGCCGGCACCACGTTTACGTTATACATGCCATAGGAATACACATTCTAACAGCATCACATTGAAGGTGTATGACGCTCCTTTGCCGACCGTATCGCATAACACGTATACATATCCCATATACACAGCGCGAATTTTAAATCGCGCATGGTCAGACAAAATGTTTTTATTATTTTATGGTTAGTTGATCTTTTTCGATGTAACCACTCAATATGTAGTCAAAAATTATTTACAGAGTATATTGTGTAATATTATTTGTTATACGGGTTCTCCTTTAATCAAGAAAGTCACGCTTGTGCTTGGCAAAGATTATGATTTCTGATCGCACTTTTCCAAGCCACGTAGCAGTGGGAATTTTTGCGATGTTTACTAAGATATTTTTAGTCTTTCCTTTGCCTAGGCATTGTCAGAAATGGATAGTTCATAAATAATTATGTGAAACTATAACAGTATATTCAATTCAAATGCCACCGTAATGTATTCAAACAACTATGTAGGCTGACCCATTTAGATTTTGTAAACTAAGAAAGAGCACGTTCTGTTGTAAAAGCATTTACTGTACGGCAGTTTAGCCTAATTTGCTTTGAAAAATTAACATTCTGACATATTGTCACCATCGCGGATTTAGCTATGCTTGTTAAGCAATAATCAGAAAACTCATATTTTTTAGTAATTTCAAGTGTCGGTAACAACGCCAAATCCAACAAAAATACACTTTGACCAAAACGTATTTAGCACTTTTCAGTAGCGGACATTCGAGGCCTATTCGAGTTACACGTTTAGTTGTATGGCTAAAAGCCAAAAATAACCAGGGGGAGTAGTAAACAGGCACTTGGTGTTAGTTGAGGATTGCGCATTTCAATGAATTCGCATCGCATTATAACCTTCGTCCTTTTGGGTTCTGTTATCATTTAACCTATGTATATAGGGACGTACAATGGGGCTTTGCCTTATTCCGAGGGTCATTATTGGGGACGGGTCGTTATTGCAAAGGTTTTAGGATAAGGATTATGGCCAGGGCTTGTAGTGGAGGCTGAAAATTGAATTTGCGTGCAGAATTTGTTAAAAGTACATTGTACTTGATTTGTACATTCATTTGGATGTATATTTTAAGATTATAGAATGTTTCCATTTTTTTCAAAAGTTTAAAGTTGGGTCAAATCCAAGATGGGCCGCCCCAAGGGTATAAATGACGGCATTTCGCCAAAATACTTCAGAGTCAGTGCCCCCATGAACCCCCCAGATTTTCCACGAGTGCCAAGCATTTGGTTTAGAAGACAGCCGCTTGATATTTACCTGTTGCCAAGGAAAATTGCTGGTATGGATTCTTTATATCCACCAGGTTTCAAAAATGGCCTCCATTCAAAGTCAACAATTTTGTCTGAGACTCAAAGAGGCAAAATTTCTGGTGCCTATAACCCATGTTTTCAGGGCAAGAATCTAGTAAGAGCATTGATAACAACATGGATCACTTTGGGTCGTGGCAGCCATCTTTAATTTCAAGATGTAGTGTAGATCTATATTATACAGATGTGCTATTCCAAACTATATACGGGTTCCCTTTCCAAAAAAAGTTAAAACAAACGTGTACATTAAAAGAGAAGATACATGTTCTTGACCATTAAATGGATACTTAATATCTGAGATTTTGTAGACACTTCTAACAGTTAACAATGGGCAGCCTATATGTGCCTTCAAAATTCTCAAGCCTACAAATTTAAAGTATGCGATACGTGTTGACAGTTACAAATCCAATACCTGGCATTTTTGGGTTTTAAAACCTCTTGTCAACCGAAGTGTTTTACCAACCCCTGCTTTTTTATGAGAAAATGTAATGCTAAAAATGACATGATTAACAAAAATCAAATATTTTTGCAAAAAAACAAACACCCACCGGGATATAGGTAAGGGCGCAAAGTGATGGAGGGTGGCAAGCACCACTCTTTCGGAGGAGAAGTTCCCAAACGACTAATACGAGGCAGGAGTATTACAGGAGTATTGTAGAGTATTACACACTGTTTTGGTACAGTGGGATTGCTATGTCCTCTTCTTCCATTGATACAGAAAAGAAGATACAACAATGCCTATCATTAAGTCGAAATGACGTCATAAAGGTAGCCATGTCAGCAAAACTGCCAATTTCCAAAGATAGAGTGTTGTAGAATGGGGAAACTTTTTTATTTTTTTTTTCACCAAAAAAATAGGGATATCCGATGTTAATATTGTTTTTGCTCCTCATATGGTAAATGATTAGTTTTATGGACAAAGAGCCATTTATTGCTATTGTCTTAGTTAGGTAAAATCATTGCAAACATAATTTTCAATGATATCACCATTTCATACTTCCTTACGTATGACCTTATGTGGATACTTACATTTTGCATATCAATTGAAGAAGAAAAACTCTAAGCTCCCGGTGGTACCAAAAGAGGAATAGGATGTTCAGCAGGGAAAACCTGAAGGGGGTGTAACCACCACCTTCGTGTGTATTGTTATCAAAATGGTCAGGTAGATAAGGGCTAACATGTTTAAAGTTCAAGATGGCGTCAAAATATGCCCACTTAGAAGGATATAAGAACCTGAAAATTGTCTATAATCTCTAAATCTTCTTAATATCATCAAAACAATGATCTGACAAAACTGGAAAATCAAGGTATGAGATTAATATTTTTCATAAACAAAATCACAAAACATAAAAATATTTTTGTTAAATGTTTAAAATCAAGATAGTGGGCCAATATATCAGGAATAACATAGCAAGTACAGTTCAAACAATCTTACAGGTAAGAAAACAAAAATGTCAGGCAAGAGTGTCTAATGTTCAAAGTGTTCCTTCATACTTAATTATAGGGTCTTGGATATAAACTAAATATTATCACAGATAAATAGCCATTTATCGGGTTAAATGGTCTATTATAATGGTCCATATTAAATGGTTAGCATGCAACAAAAGCAAGAATGCCTAGAATGTTTATTTGATGACAACATTACAGTGGTATCATAAATAATGGCAATTTCAAGGTTTGGAAGATCTTGGAAGGTGACCATATTGATGCCATCTTGAACATACGCATGTTAACAAAACATAAATTCTAGCTATGAGACAAGACCATATTGATACTTTCATTCATAGTTTTTACCATATAATTTTGAGATAACTAAGCCTCCCACCACCCACCCCCCCCCCCCCCCACCCCCCCCCAAACCCCCTCCCCCCCCCCCCCCCCCCCCATACGCAATAAGCAAGTTTATTTTTGTAAATCTGGAAGGGGATCATATTGAAAACCATCTTAATTTTTAAGCTTCTTTACAAAACAAAGTTCCACATGTTAAGCTTTGTTCTTTTTAAGCTTGTTACAAAGAATGTCACGATATGAGTTGTATGGTTCCCATAACATATAAAGCCCATACAGATTGAACATGCACAATTAATCAGTTTTTATGAAGTATGTGTCTTTCATACTCAATTATAAAGATATATGGCAATTTGAAATTTAAAGATCTTTAAGGCAGACCAACATCGGCTTGTCACTTCATTGTCACCATTGTAACAAAACAGAGCCCCAGCTATTGTAAACGAAAATTCTCATACCTTAGATTACACGTTTTTATCATTAATTTTTGCAGGAGAAGCCCCCCTTTAGATATTACTCTACTGGATCTTCGCAGATATAAGGTTAGAAACATAGGATAAACATTAGATGAGGATGACCTCTGATTCCAGAGGTCATCTCTCTCCGTCTTAAGTGCATTTTGGTGTGCGGGCTACTACTAAATGATTTACTCAGCAGCCATTTGAAATTGCAAGATTGCTAACCACAGCAAGTTATTGTGGATTTTCGACTCTGAAAAGATGGGCGTACCATGTGTCCCCATAATTCACTCAAATACTCAAGAGTGCATACTTTAGAATGGCAAAACTATTATTCACATTTTAAAGTCACTACTTTGCCTTCCTTTTGTGGGCCATTTAGACTCCTCTTTGCCTTTCTTTTCGAAACAATGCAATTACGTGAAAGTATGTTGGTGAAACATATTTTAACACCACTTTGCAAACCTCACCACTCTAACTCCCATTTAACTTTACCCCCCCCCCCCCCCTCCCCCGTACTTGGGAACGTGTGGTTGGAAAAATAAGCACACTTGGCCACCAATCCCCGCAACAAGATCCAATACATATAGAATGCATTACGAAAAAACACAAATTTCTTAAATATTAACAAAATACCTCGCTTCTTCAATCAATCAACGTGGAACCCGAGGCCATTTCGTGCGAAAGGGTCTTGTTCACATTGTATTGTCAAAAGAGTTGGTTTACGCATGGCGGTTTGTTAGAATGTCATTCAGTTCCCATCAAGATAACTTTAATTAGGCTTACAGCAAACATTGTTTTTGTTTACATTAAATTTCAAAATAAGCCATTCTTTTTTTATCAAAAGAATTTTTGATTCGTTATCTTCAGGTTTTCCAATTATTTACTTCCCGTAATCTTGATACCAAAACATTCATCCCATCCAAAACACATCAGGGTCAACATTTCAGATCTCCGACTCCCTTTAAACACTCTAAGCGACAACGGGAAACTTGGTATGCATTTCCCGATCAGACATATCGCAAAGGTAGCAAGAACAATCAGTAGGAGATTCCCAAATAAAAATAGCTAATTAAAAACTGTTGGTTGTTTCATTTAAACATGTTTGTGCTTTTTGAGACCAAACCACCATAGGTATAAGCAAGTGACTTAGTGTTTTTCATTTGATAAAACAAATATTCACCTGGTGAAACCATTTTGAAATTCAATACGACACAATTCAAATGAACCATGTTCCTACTAATTCAATGTTCATATTATCAAATTCTTGACTCGGAAAACTTAGTGTAGACCGCATATTTGTGCCTCTAATGATCTCAGAAACTGAGATACAGAAAAAAGTAATTTCGATTGCGGGCATTTTGAAATAGCGACATGCAAGAGGCCACCCCACCCACCCCACCCCGAACCCACCATTTTCCTTGACTTTATAACATAAAATATTATCGGATTTGTCTCATCAAAACGAAATGATACACATGTGGAGGATCTGGTGCACAAATGGGTCCTCCTAGTCATATACTATCGTAACAATGCCAACAGCATTGATTTTGGGTAATTCCTTTATGTCGGCCATCTTGAAATATAAAGTGGCGCCCCAAAGAACCTCTAATACACAGTTGTGTGTTATATACGTAATACTTTGATTAAAATTGGTGTTTTTTTTTATCAAAGGTAACTTCAGAAAACCTTGATCACTTCATAAATTTTGTAATCTGTGTTGAAAACAACACAATTCACCTCTTGGCGGTCCATCCTTGAAGTTGACCCCTTAGACCTTTCAAAAAAATGGAAACTATTTATTCTGACACCCGATAATCCTAAGATAATTAATCACATCAATTCCATTCACTTTTTAACAAAATTCTGCACGGAAGTTTGATGGACGACAAACCAGCCTGCACTATTGGTCTTGAGTTTGGAGTAAAGGCAAGGTTTAGGATCGGGTTAGCGATTACGTGTATATTGCTTGCCGGTTATTGTTAGGCTGGGTTTAGGGGATTATGGTTAGGGCTTAGGAATAAGGGTTTTAGGGTTAGTGTTTAGGTAAGATAGGGATAACACCCCTTTTTGCTTATTGTTGCACGACAGTGCCTGAATTATCGAACTCGACTATTCATAATACGAATATTATCTTCAATCCCGAAGTCACAACCCTTCGAACAATGGTGTAAAAACAAAACATATAAGTTGGAATTTATGAATGCAGTCATTATTTACGCCAGAGGGGAATGGAAGCATTTCCCTTTCTTCGCGGCGAAAAAGTTCATCCTTGGGTCCGTTTGAAGGTTTCATTCAACCCCCCCCTCTCGCCCCCGATTTTAATCCTTTTAAACGTTCATGTTTGCCTCCTTGATTAAATTTTTCATATTTCCCTCTCGAATTTACAATTTTTGTTTCTTATCCCCCCTCAATCCTCTTATTTCTCCCTGGCGTTAAATAATGACAACCCCTTTGCCTTATATAACTTGCTTACCTATCCTTTACATTTCGTATCTTCATTCTAAGTAAACCCGATTACCCTACCGCTTTTACAAAATGCTAGATAGACTATTGAATGGATCCTTCATCTTATTATAGACCTTTTTGTATGTATGATATTCATCCCTCTCAGATTATATAAATACCAGTGCAAAAGAACTGCCTGATTGTGATCGAGATGGCCATTATACTCTGCTTATTCTGTGGAATTTTACAACACAGGGGAAAAGCCCTTGAAGCTATATATAAGTCAGCCAATCACAGACGTACTTCCCTTGGAAATTTATAAATGCGATTTCTGACCAATCGGTTTGGAGACGGGCCGTGTTTGGCGACGAGCTGCGTTTGGCTGGTACTTTTGGCTGTTTTTTATTGAGAATCAGTTTTTAGGAAGAACCATGCAAGATATGCAAAAAAGACTAAAAACAACCAGACCAAACGACAAGCAAGGGCAACTAAGGTGGATCCAAAAGGATACAACTGCCTTCACAAACACTGGCAAAAAGTAAAACTATTTAATGAGAATTGTCAACACCCTAGGGGGAACACAGACATTCAACACCAACTATACAATTAAAAACCGACGTTTTCGGAAATAGATAAAACCTTCCTCATCAGGGTAAAAAGACAAAGGGTCTACCATGGTAAAACAAGCTGTAGCCAAGCACAATGGCAAGAAGCTAAATGAAATAAAAGCTTCCAATAGCTAAGAGGTGGGAGAAGAAATCAACCAAATAATCTGAATAATAGAGTCGGATAACCCACAAAACAAAAGAGGAAATCAGATTAAAGAGAAATCTGAAATCATAGGGTATGATAAGATGTCTAGCCAGCCAAATAGGCTAGAAGTCAGAAAAGTATGGTAGGCCAATCTGATCAAAATATAAAACACAAAAATAAAAAACACAGAAGGAAAAGAATTTGAAAATAGCCAACATCTAAATACCTGAAAAAAATGGCGGACCCAGCTGTGACAAAAACTCAACAACTCCTAACTGCATGGCAACCTAGGTGGGACGTCCAGACGGTATTAACATCTCCATATTACATCTCCACGTGTTAACTACTCCCGCTCCCAGGGGCCATACAGGCAAGCCAGCCAAGGTGATCCAAATTCTGAAAGCAAAAGTATATAGAAAGCTAAAATGGGGGAGAGAGGAAGATCAGAGTAGCCTATTCAATGAACACCCTAGATTTTATATGCTCCTAGGATCAAAAGTTTTGCCACTGTTTTCATCCACTTAGCCTCAAGAAGCCTGCCTTTGGTACAGATTTTGTGCTTCCCGGTCTATCAATGGCTAAAATGGTGATATCTTCAGCAGTGTGTTGGGCTTGATATTTCAAAATGGCGGGGCAACAGTTTATCTCTTGATGTTTGGTGTCACCACAATGTTTCCAGGCAAGCGGGTTTTTAAAAAGAAGGGCTCTTTTAGTCTCGCCACATATACTGCTCCCACATTTCTTACAAGTGGTCAATAATACACAACATGTGGTAGACCCCTGGCAGGTTTCAACGACTGTCGGATAATAAACTCTTCCCCGTACTATGGCTGGTAAAAACTCCGTCCCGCAACAGTAATGTTGAATTGACCCCAGATGTGATGTTTACAACAGCACATTCCCACAGATTTAAGCCTTTCTCCAAAGAAACAATAGAAGGCGCTTTCCAGAGAGTGCGGACAAGCTTGTCTTTGATATTAGGTGGCCTCCGAAAGGCCACCATAGGAGCCTCTGAGATAGCTTCTTTGCAACGTCTAAAGATTGCAGGATTGCAAACTTGTGGATGCAGTAGTCAAGAGTTGAATGTGACGGGTCATATGTAACTACAAAAGGACACGATCTTCTACTTGGTATCTGTGTGTTGAGGTTGAAGAAGCTGATCTCTAGGAATGCTTATAGCTTTTCTTGGTTTCTTTTCAATAACTTTGGTAGGATACCCTCTTGCCATTAGATGATCTTTAAGCTGAATAATCCTTGTTTCAAGGTCATCAGAGGAGCAATACGTCTTAATCTAAATGCCAAAACTATACGGAAGACTCTGTTTGGTTGTTTGGGATGACATGAAAGACCTTGTAGGTAACTGGTGAGTATCTGTGGGTTTAGAGTACAAATCCGTCTCCAAATAACCATTGCGAAGATTACCATAATATCAAGAAATGGGAATGGACCCTGTGTGGATCTTTCTGCGTAAACTTAATCATTGGGTGTCTCGATACAGAACGGACCAAACTTCTCAATTCTTCTTGGCCGTATGTCCATATCAGAAAAACGTCATCGATGTACTACGCCAGAAATGAATGGTTTGTGAAATGCCAAAACGAAACGCCTCTCTAAAAACGACCCATAAATAGACAGCCCCCAGGTGCCATACGAGTCCCCAATCGCTGTTTCCCAAGAATCTGAATTAAGTGTATCCCCGGATTAAGAACAATTCCATGAACTTGGTGAAATGTTGACCTTAAAATGTTGTGTTGACGGACTAAGTAGTAACGGCAAGCCTCAATAAAATCATGAGTCGGTATGTTGTTGTACCATGATGTAAAGTCGTTATAGTACATAAGATAGTCTCATCAAGTAGTGGACCATGATGGGTATTGATGTGGAGGATGCAATGTGCGTAAGAAATCATTGGTCTCCTTCACATAAGAGGGGAGTGGCTCACATGCGGTTTAAAGATGAAGATCCCCAACACAAAGATATTTTCAGAACTGTACAGCTGGGACGGAGTTAACGCGTGGAGACGTTAATACCGCCTGGAACGTCCCAACCTAGTGGGCCATGATCATGTGAGGTAGGAGAGAAGGTGAGGAAGCCCTTCCCAAATCCCTTTGACCGATGATTATCGCTCCCCCTCTAAAACAGGTCGTAAAACTATTGTATTAGAACAATCAGCACGAGATCGATTGATGCTGATAGCATGTGCATCAACATTGCATCGAGATACATAGGTAAGCAAAATATATATACTGTAAGAATTGTGCATTTCTTTATAAAAGCATGAACTTGGCATAAATGTTTACAATTAAATACTGAGTATTGATTTCTTTTTAACTGGAACCAGTCAACCGTCATCATCTCAAGGTAACAAACTTTCGGATCATTTGTGTCATTTATTATAAACGAGATAGCATGTTCCTAAGATGATTACTTTGATTCTAGTTTTAAAACGCGTACTTTTTTCGGCTTTTAAAAACTTGAATGTTTTGTAGCGCCGTATTTCTTAATATATGTGGGACAAATTGGGAAGAAAATGCCGTTTCTAAACAATGGCACCAAACTTCACAGTGTCCGAAATTGCCCCGTTTTCAATTTTGTCCAGGAATTTGGCCACATTTTGGTGAAATACTATAAATGAGACCCCTGGCGATATCCGATTTTCACTTCAAGAAAATACATTTTTAAGCTGAAAACTGATCCGTGTCCAAAGTATTTTAAAATTTGGGACGCTCTTCCCATCGCCATATTTTAGCACCAGCATTGGTAATTACATCGATGCAATGTTGATGCACTGCATTCAGCATTACCATTGATCTCGTATTACATTGTTATTTGCAATGTAAGGCCAATCAAAATCTATTTTGCATAGTATTCATGTTTTAGGATGAATTTTTTTAAGATGAGAATCCGTATCAATGGACATATTCAACAGTAGGCCCTAAGGCTAGGCCTGGCCCTATATTAATTTATTTTTTGGCCATTTTGGGTTTTCAACACATCTTGGTGGCCCGGGGAGGGGGATCTGGGGGCGGGGCAACATTTCACAGAGCGAATACTGTCGGGAGAAGCAAAGCACCCAATAAAAGTCAACCTCAATCATTTATGTTGAAACAATCGCAGCACCAGAAATGTGTTTTTTGGGGGGGTATCGCGGTTCAAAATTAACTTAGGGGGTCAGTGAATTTCCCTAAAGTTCAGGCAAAATATCGCACATTCACGGTGGTAAATTGAGAATCAAGATTAAGAATTTCACACTTTTATTGGAATGGGGGGGGGGGTGTCCCCACATGCCCTTACGGATCTCTTGGCATTGCGACCTAGCACACCACTGTTTCTTCGTGAAAATAACCATGTTTCTAAAGTATGTTTGTGCTTATTTGGATACACGTTGCACAAACAAAAATCCCTTTTTTATTCGATCACATATTTTGTGAACAAATCTAGCCTAAATACAGGGACCACACTCTACAAACATTCCTACCTCTATGATTGGGGCCCAGCGAAAGACAACTGAAACCTCACTTGAGACTCGACGAATTACTGAAAGGGGACTCGCCGATTGTCAGTCTCGTGGACTCGTACACCATGTTTGCCATGACAAATTTTGTGGTATCAGTTTAAACCGCTATACATGTCATTTTTTTAACAATTTTTACTCAATATATTAAATCAACCTGGAGGACAATAAGCCGTAACAGAGCCATCTTCCTGTAATAAATGCTTTTGTAGTTTTCAGTGTTGTGCATGCACAGATCTCCGAGTAATGCTTGTTTATGGGGGCCGATCAGGACAGCAGGGGAGTTCAAAACTTAGTGTTTTGTGTGTCTTTTCTGCTTTTCTTTGTTCCCAATAAACCTAAGAAATGTCCTCGGTTGATATTCTACCAACAATAAAGCAAATTTAATTATACAAATTTTTTATTTTTATTAAAAAAAATTTCCTGTCCCTTTAAATGAAGAAGGCCCTCTTTGATTAAGTCGAAAGGTATGTCACAAATAGATCGATGAATGTTTATGATGTGTAGGTTTATGCACCTTATTCTGGCATTTTTTAATGTAGTTTGACCTCAATTGACTTTGTGACCTCTATGTGACATTGAACTTGAACCTGTGCAGGTGGTTTCCATATCCATTGTTTCCAAATTTAATTCTCTACCTCTCTGCCAACTTTGATGCTTTTATAACAAATGCCCTTTTTTACGCATTATCTGCTCAACTAACAATTAACGAATTCTGTGGTAAATATGACCAACTTTCGGGACCAAAATGAGACACGGGGCAACTCGGCACGTCAGGTGGTGTCATTGTTTAGTTACGGCATTTTTTCTTCCCAATTCCATTTAAATTTCTCTCAAATATCACACTTTAAAAAAAAAAAACCCGTTACAAACATCCAAGTTCAAAAACTAAATCAATGTACT
>JAMKCH010003374.1:0-51098 GCA_023653785.1 Ophioderma brevispina | reverse complement strand
ACTTTAGTTTAGGAATATTTTGGTGCGTAAATCGTTACGATAGGCCAATATTTGCGCAATAAATCATTGGTACAAAATCCACAAAGATCAACGTTGTATTTGACCGGGTCCGAATATGTTAACATTTTTGTGTCGTGTCACCACTTGGGTGACGTTCATATAGAAGGTCCCTTGGATGCAAATGAGGTATTACAATTATTCCGCCATGCGCTGTAGGACGTTGTGCAGTAGCGCTTGACGGAATGAATAGCGAATACCTCATTGTACAATGGGACTTCTATTGGAACGTACTACCGCCTCTGGGACATGTTTTACCGTGCGAAACTTGTGAATTCCCTGCGCAGTGAAGGATTTGCCAAGGTCCGCGTGGCTCAACATTACGTTCCTGACCGTATTAAACAATAGGCGGGGCGCGGTGTGCCAAGCGACACGTAATGGTGTGATGTACCCGGAATAGTATCAATTTTGATATCAGGTGAAAGGCCGTATTTTTTCTCATTGTGTAATACTGAAATTTCAGCTTTCAAATCCATTTCTTTGTCCAGATACATGCAAAAACTACCGTTTTAGTGTTAACCATCAACATTTAGCACAGTAAGTGAATAAGGGCATTGCACTATGTCAATATCGCTCTATCATCAAACCGCAAGTTGTTTCCCCCGGTTACTTGATGGTCAGTGTACAAGTGTCAGTCTTCTCATATCAGTAGAGAACACGATAGACATACATCGAACAAGCACCTGTTAAGATACAGATTAGGATACGTTGTGATGACTGAATGGATGTGCATTCAAAATGTGCTGGCATCACCAAGCGCCACTCGGTTCAGCTCACAAATGAGACAAGCTATGGGTATTTGCAAGCTGTTGGGCACCATGCGGTATGTGCGGGGGTGAATGGGATATTTTGGATGGGAGTGATGGGCTTCAGTGTTATTCGTTTGTACCGATGGTTCCACCCATTAATGCAGTGGTGTTAACGACAAGTTTCAACCTTTTGCACAATATTCCTATCTGTTGGTTGGAATATGCCCTACAGTGTAGTGATAGTCCCTTACGCTAATGCATTTCTGTTACAACGGATGAGCCGGATGGGGTTTTATAACCCTTTGAGCATCTTAACTGATGAAACCACCTGAAGGAAACCGAGTAAGTAACCCACCAAGTCTCCGTGTATGTGCCAACAAATTAATTGCACGTGAACGAAATCAACCTCCAATTTTGTCAATGACTATGCCAATTGTAACAATATCAATGCTAATATGACTATACCTCTGCCACAGCGACAACCATCGATTTGGTCAATGCTACTACTGCTGATAATACTGGATGGGCCTAAGATTAAAGCTCTTAACAAGAATCCTTTGTGTGCTCACAAATTGTCAAAGTGTTCAGAACAAGGCTGCTGATGTTGAAGGTGGTCAAGATCAATATATAAACCAGATTTTCATCTGTGGTGTTGAATCTTTGGCTCAAATCCCTTCAATTAACAAACACAACGAGATTTTGCCCGTCAACCTTTTATGGTACGTGATGAATTATTACCGACACACCACAGGGTTGGGGGTTTTTCAAGCAGTGAGAAATGACTTGATAGCTTCACATGACTGTGATCTCACTACAACTGTGAGGTTCTATGGACTGAACACAGATTGAGGGGAATAATCCCCTGATTATAGGCACATTTTATAGATCAGATGAACAGCAGGTGATATGATCGCCAACTTGACTTTCCTTTCAAAACTGGGGAGCAAACTCACAACCCATAATATCATCTTAGAGGATTTCAACATCCCAACATCAATTGGAGTGATATGACAAAGCATTTTATCGTAGTGGCTACAGCAAAAGTGTTGCTTGAAAAAATTGCCCTCCCCTCTCTATGATCATGTGGTTTAACTCACGTGGTGTCACACAGAGCCAAACAAGAAAGCAAAGGTTATACGAAAAATCTTCTGGCGCTTGTTCTTCACAAATAACTCCTGACTGCAACAACCATCAATGTAACATATTGGATTTCAGCCACAGTGGACCTTGTCATGATATTAATGTTTCCTCCCGGCACTAAACAGCCGGGTGAAAAGGAAACTATTTGCGTAGAAGGCCGAGACCAGAGGTATAAAATCTTCCAATTCTTGATTTTCATCGTGAATACTTTATGTTCCCAAACCTATAGGGCTAGCGACAAGTGGGACTTCATCCAAGAAAACCTTAGGCTTACTAAAAATCATGAATGAAAAGATCCCATCTAAGATGGTCTTCATCGAGATACAATCTGCCTTGGTTTACCTCACAGCTACGGCGACAGTGTATAAAGAAACAGAGCTGTATAATCAGCTAAGAAAAGTGGGGACAGCTCTGATTGGAAAGCTTTTTATACTGAAAGGAAGAGCACCAAAAGAACCCCACACGTGCTGCTCGGGAGAAGACCACAGGAGTTCCTCGATCCTCGCTGAAAGAAAATCCCCAAAGCCTTTTGGTCCGTGCGTGGTAAAAAACCTTCGTAGAGAGAACCAGGGCATTGCCGATTTAAAGTGTAATAATGAGATCAATCAGCAATCATAAAAGTGAAAGCTGAGTTACTGAATCAGCCCGTTCACCAGTGTTTTTCACGCAAGAAGTGAAGGCTTGCTACAACCTTGGGAAATCCTCCTATGTCAAGTATTCCAAAGTTGACCATTTCTACAACCAGGGATTGAAGATCAGTGTGAAACGGGATTGATCCCATCTAAGCACAAGGACCTGACGAGTTACCACCTTGGTTTTTGAAAATTAGTTTCACGAACTTGCACCATTCTCAAAGACCGTTCCAGCTTTCTGTTGACACCACCGGGGAATTACCAAAAAGGGGAAAGAGGCCAATATAACCGCCTCGTCAATAAAGGGCATCGATCTGAGCCAAGGCCATTATAGGCCGTTTCACTCACGGTGGTCACTTGCAAGATCCTTGAACATATATTCATATCCACGTTATGGGTCACTTGGAAAGTAACAAAGTCCTCACGATCCGCAGCATGGGTTTAGGGCTAAGCTTTCTACTGGACCAACTGATCCCTTCTACCATGACATTGGCCTACCACTCAATCTGAAGAAAGACGTCGATGTTGCCATACTCGACTTCACAAAAGCTTTCGACAAAGTACCCCACCGCAGATTAATCCACACACTGAAATATTACGGCATTGATGGTACAATTTTGACATGAGTGCAAAACTTCCTGACTGGTAGAACCCAAAAAGTTCTGGTCGATGGCCAAGCATCAGACCCAGCTGCCGTCCACTCAGGAGTCCCACAAGGCACAGTTACTGGCCCATTATGGTTTTTACTGTACATCAACGACCTGCCTGATAAATTGACCTCAACATGCCGTTTGTTCGCTGATGATTGTCTCCTGTACACACCCATCTCATCCGACCAATATAAGTTTACTCTTCAGAATGACCTCCACATCTTAGAGAAATGGCAAGAAGAATGGTTAATGAAATTCAAGCCTAGCAAATGTGCCACCATGTCCATTTCATCTAGAACTCCCACTAAGAGGATCTATAAATTCTGTGGGCAAGACTTGGACAGTGTTAATTCTCATAATTTATTGGGGTCCAATCTCTAACACACTCAGTGGGCGTAATTCAGGGACTGGTGGAGCAGTAAAAAAGGCCCAGCGTGCTGAAATGGGAGCTGTTAAAAAGAAACTGGAGTTGTTACGAGAAGGTGAAGGTCACTGCCTACAAAGCTATTGTCCGCCCCCATCTCGAATATGCGTCATCATCTTGGGACCCCCATATCAGGGGCAGCATCGATACTCTCGAGCGAGTTCAAAAACAAGCTGCTCGCTTTTGTAAGAGGGAGTACACAAGAGAGAAGGGTACAATGACTAGGCTGATGACCGAGTTGGGATGGATGCCTCTCCAGACTAGGAGGAAAATTTCAAGAGTTACCATGTTTTATAAAATGGTGCATGGGATAGTGGACATTGATCTAGATAAATATGTCAAGAAAAATACTAGGTCTACCAGGGGACATGACCTGAAATTCCGTGAAATTGGCTGGAGTTTCTACATGGAGAGACTCGTTTTTCCTAACAACAGTGAAAGATTGGAATGTTCTTCCAGCTACTGTAGTCAAAAGTTAAAGTTTGGCTCTCTTCAAGTCAAATGTTAGGGAGTATTACGTTGAGGGAAGAGGTGTAAGCAAATCTAAGCATAGCAATAATTAAGTCGCTCGGCCACCCACAAGGTCAAGTTGGCGTGATGCATCAAGAGATGACCTTGACGACTCAACTAGACAAGACAAACGTCCCTTACCGTCTCTTAACCCATCTGACAAAAAATCACGGAGCGGACCCCTGCCTGTGGTTAGTGGGAAATTGCTCCTAGATCTGACAACAAAAATACCGCTACCTCACTTTTTGTGGTTATTGTCAGATTTTCCTCTAGGGACGTTAGGGATATAGGTATGCAATGCCAGTTTATTATAGTTAAGTCGATGGACCTACACGCTTTATTATCATTCGTGCATACGACTGTCTGGAAGAATATAATCTACAGTTTGAAAGTCATAATACAAATTTAGACATACAATTTTGAAATGGCACAGCTGATCGGTTCAATATATTCTACAGAAAAGTATTCTTTAATAGGCATGAGTCGCTATACATCCGTTTTGATCGCTATAGACTTTGATTTTGAAAATTTACATTCGAGAGGCGATTGACCAATCACGTACCTAATTTTTGACCTTACAGTTTTGCGAAAGGCCCAATTGGGCTTTAATAGAGTCCCGAATGGGACGCGCTTCAAATCCGTTCGGGTTCTTTCCACACCTGTCTGTGAAAATAATTTGATAAATTGAATCAAATACTATAAATTACGTAGTTTTTGCAACTTGCAACGTTGCGACCGGTACCACCGGTCTTCATCAGGCAACTGACCCTTTATTGCATTGATCACGGGAGAGACGACTTGAAACACTGCGAAGCGTCCGGTCCCAGGAGTGAGATAAATTGTACAGTCTTCCCTTCTTGTTCAAAGATGGGTGCCCTATCCTTTCCCAGATGGCTTCTTTGATGCCCCTTTTAGTGATATTGTTCCTCTTTGTCGAGGATCAACAGGCCATTGCAATCAACAGCGGGTGTCCAGAGTCTCTTAAGTGTATACACACAGCAGAGTTTGAGCCTCGTTAGAACTTGGATGGTTCACTCGCGATTTCACCAGCATAAGTTTCCTCGCAACCCTTACATTTAAGTCCGTATACCAAGTAGGAACGTATTAAATTTGAGTGCTCTGTCCGTACATGAACCCAAAACATTTCCCATGAAGGAAGGTTGAAGGAGGTTTGTACACCTGCGACCCTAAAGTGTTTCTCGATTTTTTTCTAATCTTCCAGCAATGGAACGAAATGATAAGCACGGCGGTGTCCCTCAACTTCCTGCGGTGCGAACGGTCTTTTTTTTTCGCTGTCAGGAAGGCCCAACCGGATAGTCAACGTTTTTGAGGGCCTGTTGAATATGCTGTTTTTCCCCTGGAACGTGGCCGGATGTGTCTGCTCATACTGAGGGTTTGATAACCCCAAATTATGCGAACCAAAAACTGAAGATAGTGATCAGTGTGTGTCGGTTTCCTATAAACAATTGAGTTCAAGGTTCGATCTCTTATTCACACTGATCAACCGGGCTAGAGGAAAAGCAAGAGTTTACCTCCCTGGGGACAGCTCCTGCGTAAAACTAATGTTAGGTCGACATTCTTGTGTTGTCTAAAAAAATGGATCCAAATTCGGCTGATTTCCAATTACACAAAAATGATTCGTCACATCATCGCAACCACAGTCTTGGAGCTTTACCGAAGTAACTTCTTCTAAGTTGCCAACTGCTCACAAAGCTTGCGAGCGACTGACGAGAATCCAAGCGAGAGCATCACCAGATGATTGGGACGGGGCAGAGAGGTAGAGGGAGCGGACCGCGGAGCGGGTGAGTACAGCAGTGTTGTTTAATATTTACCCATTGTTACGAGAGAGGTGTTCCTAAGACAACTATTACTAGCTGGACGATTGGTCCAGTGTTCAGAATTTGTGCGATCCCTCTTAAGCATGTTAAGTGTGGGTTCGTTTTCCAAACTATCGAACTGCCTTTATCGCAGCGTCGGCTGGATGCACGTGAAAACGCAGTCGTGATGTCATAATATGAATAATAGTCTAATTTTCTCCCAATGGATACATTTTATGTGTTTTCGTGAAGTCATGAGGCGGAAATTAGTTCCGCCAGAATTGAGATTGTCCATAGGTAAAAGTAGCACTCGTTCTCACTAAACATGACTGTTTAGGTTTCCCTACAGATTTAAATACCTTGTATGCGAAGGAAAACACGTTTTATTTCAATTGCAGCAATATCCCAACACTGTCCAGTTGTTCAGCAACTCATCCGCCCGGGTTCAAGACAATGTGAGCCACTTGCTATGGCAACATCTCATAAAGATCTGCAACAGCTGCTTTCATCGTGCGGTGGGTAAAAGCCAAGAGACTGCCTGTTAATTTACATCAGTGATCAAGAGATGATGTCTACACAACAGCCAGGTTTGAATGATTTAATTCTTTCTCAGTTTAATTACCACATTTTTTAATGTGGAATTATATTGCTGAAAGAATTTGTCATCTATGTTTACGCACTTGTACACCGTACGACTTGAATTATTTCAACGGTCTATATGGTGCAAAAGCTAACGCTATCAAATGGGTTGTTCAACGACATAAAAACAGGGCACTCTTCATTTTGTAAAGCCGGAAGAAAACGTGTGATCATTAATTTCTCTTTCTAAACAGTTGCGTTGGCAGCCAGAAAATGAAAACCGCGTTCAGGTAAAATATTCTCACCATTGTCTTAATTGTTTCCAACTCTGTGCCGTAATAATTATGTCGGTGAACTTGTTATTCCTTAATATGCAGTGGCGTGCCCAAGGTCATTTGAGTGGCACAAAATACTTTTCCTCCAAATCCGTGTGGCGTAGCCTCGCTTCGAAAGACGTTGACCGAAGTTTTTGGCGTGCGTCGAAAATCTGAAGGGGGTACATCCGTTATTACAAAAACTGTTTTGATAATTCATTGTATTGCTGTATTCACGCAAACATTACCTCCTCAAAAACAACACTTTTCGAAAATGTGGAACGTAAACGGAGAACATAATTCCCCGCTGGATAAGCCTTGCCCCGAATGGATCTTTCCCCCGACTGGCAAACAAACTGGGGAACGTGCCCCCCCTTGGCATTGCTACGGTTAATATGGCCGGGGCAGACTTTGCTCATTGGTTCCAAAAACACAAGGGTTGCTCACGAAACCTTACACAAATAAAATCACTTTCAAACTGAGAGAATTTTATGCCCCACAAAGACATTCATCTCTGCAAAAATCTTTTCCTCATCCCTTGCATCTTGCCAGTTTAAAAATTGGTCGAAGCTCAGCAGCACATCTGCTGATTAAAGTTAGCCTCGAATTCCTTTGATTCTTTAGCCTCTTGTCCCTATCTGTTTTTGGGCATGTTCATTTTATGTGTTTTAAACATATTCTCTCTCGCTTACAATGGCCTAGACTAGCATTTGCGAGCAAATAACGAAATTTAAGATTTTATGAAAATGTGACAGTGCCGCTTTAATGCCATATATCACCTAAAGGGAACTGGTCCACTCGACTAGGATTAGGGTAGTTTGGTCCCGAAAAGCTGCCCACGTTTAGTGGTCCGACCATTTCAAAAATTACCGCCGTTGTTTTATGGAAAACCGCCATTATAATTCATTACAGTATTTTCTCCACGACTACACCGAAATCATGTTTTTAAACCCTGAAGGGGGCCTTAAACATCTAGACGTCCAAGATGCCGCCCAGTAAGGAGGCATGTTTTTGCTAAAATGACTTAAAATGGCAAATTTTGTTGGATAACGAGCTGTGGGTGATATTTTTGGAGGCTCCAAAAAGAATTTTTCTATTTATGAAACAGCTTGTCTTTTCAAGATGACGGTTTTGTTTCTATTCGCTTTAGGGTACCATCTTTTCGACGTATTAAACAACACTTTCTTAATAATGACCATAAAATTATTTCCAAGATTGTTTAAAGAATATAAAAAGGGGTTGTTGACTTGTCAAAGAGTTTGTTTACTGAGAGTGGTTAAATTGGGTATATGAGTGATTTAAACTGACTCTATAATAGTCAATGGGACATGTCCTTCTATGATGTTTTTTTTAAAAATTGATAAAATAATTAAATAAATGGATATCGGACTGTAGTATGGACTAGCAGTGACATCAGGTGAATTGATAGGTGTTTCCCAAGTACAAATAAAATTGCTTATATAGAATTGTGAAAAGTTTCTATATGTAGAAGGAATTAAAAGCAAGAACAGCCAAATTTTTTTTGAAGAGCGCCCCCGCGATTTCCACCAAATTTTGGATTTTTGACACAGTTGCATTGGTAACGGGCTATAACCCGACGACAGACATAAAGGAGATTTTCAAAACGCCCAAAAATTGCAGTAAGTGTCGGCCACTCAACACGACGCAAGAAAATTGATAAATAAAACAAAAATGCAAATTAGAATAAAATCCAATCTTCCGATCTAAATTTAACACAAATTTTGAAACTGTAACTCGTGCTCGGGTGAATTATCGATATGGTCGACCTCTCCTTATTTGTAGGAAACTAAAGAAAGGAGTAAAGTTCAAGCAATAAAAATTTAATATCCGCAGGAACCCAAGTAAAATACCCCTAAGGTCAAATCCCCAGCAATAATTTTTTGCGGGACCCTTTAAGAATGACAATTTTGGATTCAAACAGAAATGCAAACTAACCTGGAGTGAGGCCTACCCCTAGGACTTTCCGCAGTAAAGTACATATAATAAGTGAATAGCCTAAATATGTATTGGCAAGTAAAATGTGCCTGAATCCTTCTAAACAATGAAATATGTAACAAGTTACTGGGTGAAGTTCCCAAGTATTTCTCCCAGGAGGGGGATCTGAAAAGGATACATGCATGATAATATAAATTTGAAGAAATTTGAGCATTTAGATTCTTAAATTATGTGAAATTCTAGTATATATGCCAACAAGTACTGAATATAGACCCTAAATATGAAGGTAACTTGCAACCACCCCCCCCTTTTTTTTTTTACTGAAACTTACAATAGTTGGAGGCAACAAGGCACCCAGACTATCTTATCGGAACCTGAAGGGCTAGGCAAAATCCTGGGGATGAGCCATGAAGTGGACGCGCTATTTGAAAACCTTTGCCTGAATAGTAAACAACCAAAATCTGCCGATGAAAACAGTATTACTCAAAAACTGGCCTGTCATCAACCATACGACTATCAGGGTTGATGAGATCAGAAATGGTGCAGATAATATAGGCATTAGTAAGGTCTACCCTACATACTTTATGTGCGTTGCTTGTTATGTTTCTCGTGCAACGCAAACCTACCCCTTCCTTTTCTCTTCAGAATACGCTCATCTAGGTAGGATATCTGACCAGATTATTCTAGTGGCTGGTAATAGCTGCCTTAGGCCCTTCAAATATCTGTGACTCTCTTACTGATATCAACATGTGAGATTTTAAAAAAATGGTCATTTGTACCCACATGCAAAATAAGTGTGGTGGGAAATGGATTTCTAAAATCGACGACGCACTCTTGGCACAGCCCAGCACATTTCCCACCACTGAGCCCACTCCAAACAACCTGTCCCCCTCCATGTAACTGTGTGTTAAGACGACCAGCACGAGTTACAGTGCTGTCTCCCACAATCCAGGTGCGCATGTTTCTGTAAAAAAAGCAAACAAAAGCAAAAGGGGAGAAAGGAAAACTGAGAAAAAACTGAGTGTGGCATTCTGCAATGCCAAGAAAAGAAATGTCATAAATGAAAGTGAAATACTGACAGACTGAAACAAAACCTGTGCAAGGCAGTAAAGAGACATGACTATTTAAAATAATGGCTGAAAAATTAAGCGTAAAAACTAAACTTATAATGCAAAAAAAATTAAAGCATACAAATCAAAAAGAAAAGATTAATGATTTGCTCCTCTGGCGAGCTACTTGAGGACAATCAGGCGAGGAAAAACTGAAAAGGAAATATGAATTTACATTTTAGCGTCAACTAGAATTGCAAGGATTGTAAACATGCCTAAAAATTTTGCAGAAAGGTCTGAAGAATTTTCAACAGGATCACAAGTGATATACATGTACCTGGAATAAATGTTAAGTAACAGCTTAGAATACATTAAAATAAAGTTGAGGCTAATATACACTTGAAACCGCCCGATGATCTCCACTGCCCTTTCTTTAATTTGACTTTCTGCGAAACCCACTCAACAAGCAGGATGTTGCTGCTCCAATCTGAAGCTGTGAGGTAATTGATAGGCGGAAAACCTAATGACGAAACGGCCTCCTGCTTAAGCATGTGCGTGAATTGAAAAGAAGTTAAGAGTCACCGCCAAATGAAATAAACAGAGGACCTTGCATAGAAGGCCTAGCAGCTAAAAAATCCAACACAGCACGAAATGGGCACAATGTGAGATCATTAGACTTTTCAACTGTAATCAAGTCGCAATGCCATTTTGATCGCTTAGAATAACCTATTGAAAGATAAGAGCAATTAAGGGATTGCAAATTTTCAGAGTACGCTATTAGATTTTAGAGGCATTTCGCACCTTAGCCCTAATGTCAAGTAGTTTTTGTGTGGAACGAAATGAAATGCTTTCAGAATTGATTCAACCTAAGTAAACCAAGGATGTTGCAGGGCCTACAGATTTTTCAACAGGCTAAAGGAACCCATTAAAGAGGGCAAACCCTGATGAAACAACTCAAGAGGTTGACCACGACGAAATTGTTAACTCCGCAAAGACCAACGATCAGATAGTCATCGGCATAGTGAGTAATCCATTCAGAACATGCCTCTTTTTTTGCTTGCCACATTCCAAAAAAGTGGAGAACTTTTCAAAAAAGGGGAGACAGAAAGCTCCCATGGGCCAAAGCTTTTATCAACATAATACTTATCCAAAACCTTCATACCCAGAAGTTGAAAATCACTAGGGTGTACGGGAAGAAGCTGAAGGCAGATCAAATCTGTCTTAGCCAAAGCCGCACCTTTACCTACTTCGGCAACCAACTGAACAGCAGTAGTGTCAAAAGTTGTTGTACTGGGACCTCACAAAACTTTGGGTCCATACCACATAACCGAACTACCCTGCTGGATAAGACAGATGTGAATGAGCCTAAATTTGCCTGGTACAGCTATAGGGGTATTAATCCCTCTTTGGAGACACAATAAGGTTTGGTAATGGTTAGAACCTAAAAAAGGGCCAGCAATGCGTTTAAGATTGTCTCCTCGCCAATTTTTCCAAGTGCTAGTTTGGAATTTGTCTTACTGAAAGAGATAGGAGCGTCACGAGCAAACCTATCACCACCAAAACCTAATTTAAATCCGTACACGAAACCCTTTTCCAAAAAATCCGCAGCAGCAGCATCAGGATATTGTTTTAGAAGAGGGATTAAGATCATAATTGGTGAAGGGTATTTACAACAAACGCAAATGCTGTTGCCTGGACATCCTGACGAAAAAAAATAAACTTGGCAAGTTACATGCCGGATTTTTTGCAATTGGCTGCCCCGTGACCGGCATCTTTGCACTTGGAGCATTTGTGATTGGGTTTGCAATTTTTACGTTGGCATGCCCCTCTATTAAAGTCGAAGCAAACCCTTTCGGATGATGATTATTTCCAAATTGTGCACCTGCTCCCCCCCCCCATGAAGGGGCTATTCCCCTTGAGGTTGCGAAAGGAACTGCATTGAATCCCTTTTTGACGACAAAATCGTTGGCATTATACTGACGAGGGAGATGGGAAAGTCATAAAAGAGCCCCAAAGCTCACAATCCACTAATCCATGACCTTTGGGGATGGGCTTGCTGCCGCATACGAAATTGTTGGTCGTAGGACCGCCATCCCCAACCACGAAGCGAGTTGCAGCGGTTTTGATCAAGTGACGGCATTTTTACCTGAGTAACTCGTGTACGCGCGTCGGGTGAGCCTCCAAATAAATGGACCTTAAAAACCAAAAAGCTGAAGTCCAAACGTGAACCGACGTTATTGCCTGTTTTGTTATTTGAGTTACAAATAATTTGTCCAGTAGTTAACTGATAAGGCCTAAACCATGATTGGTTCTTGATTCACTTGGATCCTTTCCACAATAAGGACAAATCAATGTATTCCCCATTGCTTATCTTTGTCTTCACATTTTGTTGAAACCCTGTACCCAAAGGAACCACACACTGAGATTAAGGGAGAAAAAACCAATGAGCACAGCGATAAATCTGAAATAGCATTTGAATCTGAATTGACATCGCTTACCACTTGGCCAAGCATATGGTATACATCTAGGAAAACTTTGAGAATGATTGAAGCACTAGTAATACCCTGCTGACTAACACGATTGGATAGCATTAATTGGGTTATTGGTGTTAAAACTGAGTTAGAATTGGAGAGCACCAGTAATACCCTGCTGATTAA
Organism: Ophioderma brevispina; assembly: GCA_023653785.1. NCBI lineage: Eukaryota > Metazoa > Echinodermata > Ophiuroidea > Amphilepidida > Ophiodermatidae > Ophioderma > Ophioderma brevispina. Next base: position 38,564 of record JAMKCH010003374.1, on the reverse strand, counting down.
CACGATTGATAGCACGTAATTGAGTATTTGTGTTAAATGATGTTAGATTGGAGCACCAGCAATACCCTGCGATTACACGATTGATAGCATTAACGAGGCTGCATTACATTACTTAAATATTGAATCTGGACACCACCGATTGAGGAGCTTAATGAGCACTAGCTTACATTGGGACTGAATCGGAGACTTGTAAGGTCTGTTGACTACACACCATGTTAAACAATAAGTGATGCATTAGAATACTTTGTTGTCTGCAATGGAAAAGTAGCTAGCAGATTACTGTTGACGAACATCCTTATCAACATGGTATGAGTGAATAATATTGTGAGTACCTTGATTTAGGTTGAAATTTACAGTGAAGAGGCTGGCAATGTCTGGTTGCGGGATCTGAGGCTGCAACTGGCCTTGATGTATTGTAATAGCTGGGCTGGTGGTTGAAGTGGTTGTTGGTTGTTGACCTTGACGCTCTGTTCTGAACTACACTTGCTGTTGATCAGTTTGGCGACAATTTACACTAGACTGGTTTTGAATTTGCCGCGATTGACGAGAAGGGGTAGTGATGAAGAAGAGAAACTGACTGGCCTTGTTGAACAGTTGTGTACTCTGCCCATCCAGCTGTTGCTAGACCGCCATTGACTTGACACCGTTACCGGCTGAGTTTGGCCGGTGGTGTTGAACATGGCCCTGGGATTGAGACTGAGATTCTTGACGATGACTTTCACTATTTGTTCCCCCCAGAGGTTTCTTTCTTATGGCTTTAGCTTGTGATCTCGTCTGTCTAGAAGCACTGATGTGCGAGAGACCCGGCACTGGGTGAAATTCCCACACTGGAGCTAGCACCGATTCAGTGTCCGTAAATTGGCCTGATTGGCCCGTATTCGTTTGTGTACGTTTTTTTGCTTTCTTCGCCCATGACGCCGTTCACGATGACAATTTTTAGCAGACGCTCAAACATATGAAATAATATTAAAGATGTGGTAACCTTGAAGACGCAATAGTTTAAAAAAACTTGTAAATGAAAAAGTCAAAATTTTCGGAATTTACTTCGTTGCTAATTACGACGTAAGAAGATAATTGCGTCCGGGTTGAATGAAGGCCGCCGAGGTGACAAAAGCGAGCCGACGCGATACGCTACGAGCAAGTGCAACAGATAGAACCTTATTGGTTTGAAAGAACAACAAACAGCGATGCATGGCGAAATTAAATACAAAGCAGCGTATCATGAGCCATGGAGACTAGTAAACATAAGATAGCAACAGGAATTGTGATTATTTCTGCAGGGGGTAAAGTTGTTTTCTACCGCATTTACTTTAGTGAATGTGAATGGTAAAGCTCGGACATGTCCAGTATCGCAAAAGAAGGCATTTTGTAATTTAATAATGTAATAGGAGATCCCGATAATAATTCAACGGCTGCTGGGCACGACCTTTAATATGAAATAGCCGGTAATTAGAACCAGGTACTTTTCTACGCTCATCCATTAGTTCCGTTAGGTTCCGGCAAATCAAGTAGTTAGAGGTCATTTTCGTGAGGTGGCACTATTTAACAATAGACGGACAGAAAGTTTGGCGTTCTAGTTCCGCCGTTGAATTAAAAAGGGGGATCCCGATTCTAATACAAAATCGCTGCGGTTATTATCGAAAAATACGCACTTTTTGAGTCATTGCAATTCGCAGGTATAGTTTATAGACAACTACCAACACAACTCTGCAAAAAAATCTCAAATTTTGAAAATGGGGACGCGATTCAAAAATGTGCTGTACTGCTTTAAATATGGGGAACTTGTAACTTGCTTTCAAGAACATCAAGTGCTATCCTTGTTTCTGAATTGTCCCCACCCGGCTCCTTTCCCCCTCTAATTATGATGAGTTTATATTCCTTCCCAGCGTCAACTCGTGTTGAGTGGTCTTCAGTCGTTCCAGAAAGTACGAGAAAAATAATTGCGGGGACATTTTTATCAATAGTTTTCATTATGGGTCCTTATAATGTGAAAAATGAATGATGTGGGGTGTGTCTTCTTCCTTGATTTAGGCCCTTGGAGCGGGCATTACCGCCGCCATCATGAGTCAAGATCATTTCCGCAAAATACAAATGTGATTATTTCTCTTTTTGGTGATCTCAAAATATCACTCGCATTCTTACCCCGCCAATAATATGCCATTATTAGTATATTTAACAAAACATGGCTTCCATCCGGCGGTCTCTTGGACTCTTAACTATTAAGCCCACTGCAGAAGGTAAAAGTTTTATTTCGTTTAGTCCTGGCTAAAGTTTCCTATCTATAAAAGAAATTCCCAGGCAGTATTTTCATAAAACATCGGGCCATTTTGAAATAGGCAGACAGCTAATGTGCCACTTTTCGGGGCGGAAACATACCTAATCCTAATCAGGGGGACACCCCCTTCAAATGTGATATATGGTGGATTCATCTTAATCACCATACGATTGAATTGAGCATTTTTTCGATCTTTTAGATCTAGTTGAACTATTTTAATTAATACGCCAAAAATAATGTATTTCCTTTAACAAATCCAAAAATTCCTTCCCAATAGGTGATTTTTTGCATCGTACTCCAAGCAACAATTTAGGATGTTTTTTAATAATATGCGTAGAAAAAAGGAATCTACGTCTATGTGTCAACTTACACGTGACCATGCGCAAACTGCATGCATTTCCACGTACGCACAAACATGTGCGGGTCTCTCTATATGTGGGTGATTTTTTAAGCCGAAAGTTCGAATACTCGTCCGTTTTTTTGTTGACCTTCCGTATGATGATTTTTGATCATTTATCGCTTATACACATCTCGACTCATCTGTGCTCCATACAACTTTCACGGCTTTTAGATGTCCAATGGAAAGACTCTTTCTTTAATATTGGAATACAACAAACACAGCCCTTCCACTTTCCAGTTATAATCTGCCTTTGGAGCTGACGTTATTCTTTTGTCAAGGAATTGAAATGAATTACTATTAAGATATTTTACTACATTTCCATTGTTTGTCAATCTATATATTAAAATACTGTTGCAGGTAGCGGCGCCTAGGGGGGGTGGCAGGCGGGGGCGGCCGCCCCCCCCGCCTGAGATTTTAAAAATTTAGGAAAAAACAGGGGTTTTTGCGCAAAAATTAGGGTTTTTTTAACCAAAATGAGTTCATTCTGTTTTTCACCCCCCCCCCCTATGATGTTTTGCAACCCTCCTATGATTTACACGACTACACCTGGCGCCGCCCCTGTACTGGTGGTCTGTCTGTCAGATGTGCCTGTCTGTCGACCGCGTCTATTTTCTCAGATACCGAGGGTCCGCACGTTCCTTAAACTTTGTGGGTGGGTGCCTCTTGTCCGTCCGAAGACCAAGTTTTATTGGTTAGTGGATCAAGGTCACAGAGTCCTTCAAGGTCAAACGAGGTCAAATGGCTCTCTGTCTGACTGTGCCCCTATTTTCTCGAAAAACCGAGGGTCCACGTTTCTGCAACTTTGTGGGTGGGTGCCCCTTGACCGTCCGAAGACCCGAGGTTTGTATTGGTTATCGTGGATCAAAGTCATCAGGGTCATTCAAGGTCCAAAGCGGGTCAAATGGGGTAAACTTTGGTTTATAACATGCTAAACTTGGGGGTTGATTGTTGATAAGCCAGTGTCCTTCAATCCAGGTGAATCGCGAACCCGGGGACGCAGCCTAGTTATAATATTTTTCAAAAATCCTTGCACAATTATAACTTTAAGATTAGCCAGTTTTTCATGTTGGTTTTTATAAATCAATCAAATTTATTTCCATTCACATAAGAAAAATTAACAAACAAACAAGACATGTGAAATGGGGGAGGCTATAAAAGCCCAGGCCGTGATGAGGCCCGAAATGTTATCCCCCTTTCTTAAACAATATAACACGATACATCTAACAATCTGACATACAAACAACACATGAGAACCTGCCTCCAATATTCAATTATGTAAGAATTTGACAAATGAATACAACTGATATCGAAAAGAATTTAGATCTAACAAAAATTAAATACATAATCTACTTTAATTATTATCATAGCGTAACAAATATTACGCGTGAATTTATCACGAAAGTTTTTAGAGTGGATTTTTGAATGTATGCTAATACTCGCATTCATCTGATAAGTGACCCGTACCATTCTTGCAGTAGGTGGAAAATCAATGAAGCGTCAGTGCCTTCTGTTAATCATGATTGTGAGGAATGTTAAGGCCTGAAACCCACTATAGTGCTTTCCATACATGAAATGAAATTGTATTTAGTGGCAGGTGAGTGAGTTATATGAATGTAGTGTCCTCCAAGATCATCCGGTGTGGCACGTGCATTTGAATTCTTTACTTTTCGGCTCTCCGACTTAATTGAATGGTCCAAAACTCCAGGGGGACTAACGTATCACGCGAATCGACTATAGCTTTTTCATTAGAGTACCACAAGACTAGGCCTGCACTTATGATTTTTGAGAGAAACGTCTTTTTTGCATTCACGAACATAATTGTGAGCATTCCTGTATTGTGTCTGTGGTATCTCAAAGCTTTTATAAAATATTTATCAAAGGTTTTGGGTAGTTCTTCATTGTTAATGTTTGTAATAAAGAGACCCAATTAAGGTGTTATAAGGAGCGAACACATTTAATTTATACATTAAAACGAGGAAAGAGTAGAACCTTGAATGAGATATATAGATAGTGGCTATTGGAGACCTTCTCAAGCCCTTTTTTGGAGTTTAATTTTTGTTAAAATATATTCTGTTTTTTTTTTTTAATTCATCTTTTAACATTTACGTTAGCTGATATACGGTAATATAACGGTACAATATTTGAACATGTACAAAATGGTTTAATTTATTAAATATGCCTATAGAATTATCCTTGATATCGTCTTTGATATTTCATAAATATGTGTAAATTCCCATTTTAGGAAGGTTATCATCACAACTTGGACGACACAAGAAATTTAGTTTTTTTTGGACGCTTTCGGAGTTGTCAGAGGATGAAAATATACGAACCCCCTTTTTTTCGGAGAGTTACAATTCAATTGGCCATATGTCAAAAGGTCGATTTTTCTTATTTTCATTTTTATAACGCGTGACGCGGTAAGTTGTTCTTATACGGTGACCGCAGTTTGCTTGTGTTTGGTGATCAAACTCCCATGGGGAAAGTGGTTTATCTGAGTTATTTCAACCTCAGAACCCCCCCCCCCCCAGGGCACTACCTTGTTTTTTTTTTTTTTTTGTTTTTTTTTTTATTTTGGTTTTTTTTAGCTTGGGCACTTACGTGTAAAGTGAACTTCCGAACACGTAAGTCGGTTGTACAAGTGATATATGGTCCGTAGGAACGCATACTCCGGATCCATAGACGACACTGATGTGAAAACTAAGGTGCGTGAAGAGTCCACTGAATTTTATTTCCCTATTCTTCATCAGCCAACCAAAAAAACACCGTTGTATGCGGACTGTGATTCCGGAGGATTATATCCTTTCATACCACCCCGGGGCAGATGTCCTCTACCCACACAGAAATCAATTAATGACCTTTGATAGAGCACATAGTCACGATAGCGGTATCTTAAAAAACAGTAAACTGCAGGTGATATCATTCGATATTTAGCATGATTAGTATTCGAATTAAATCAACCATCACATAGTCCAAAACAATGTTTTTTGTGTCCATCGTGTCCGACCGACCGTGTACCTTGGTCCCGACCAGATTGTTTTTATTTCATTAAATCTTTTTTTGACTATTTTTAACTCCAAACATCAATCTTTTCGTATAAAAATTATTGAGCCCAATACAATAAATATCACAAAGTAGGAAATACTACCTGTAACCATGTGTATTTGGGTGTTTTCAGAGTCTTGGAAACTTCAGTTTCACATTGTTATTGGGTTTACCATTGCGTATTGGTTTCCAAGACTTTACAATGAATCTCTGAGTTTCATTAATATGTGCACCGTATTAATTGATGGTTTGATATATAGATATTACCGAGTAGCAATGTGTCCAATATTAAATTTAAATATTAATAAAAACCTTAGTATGTGCCTGATTCATTCAACAACAGTTAAAAAGGTGATGATGAGTATCTGGTTGGGAAAAATGGCTATCATTTGTATTTTGTTTCAAAGGCAAAAAGCCGTCTATAGTTTCGCGGATTGGACGTAAACCGAAACCGTTAATTAAAATTGGGATTAGACACCGATCAACGAAGTGGAGACATATTGCATGAAATATGACTCAGGGATCGGCGCGTCCGTACGTGGCGCTGTGCCGCTATGTCATTCCCGGTCAAAGTCATACTTGCAAAATACATTAGGTGACTCATCGAAAATGGTGGGCGTGCGCGTGGCGCTATTACTACGCTTGCGAATCGTCTATGATATGGCATTTGGTACACAGTTTCACCGCCTGAACACTCCAAAATGGCCGATACTTACACTTGTAATACTAATGTCGGGAATATGTATTGAATTTGCAAGTAAAACAAGGAGCCAAAATGCTATTAAACAACAATGGACTGTATACTCATCAGATCCATGCCGATGCTTAGCCTTTATTTGGTCCTCATTTCACTGAGTCCCCCATGCACGGCGCACAAAATCTTAGTTCGTTGGAGGTTAAAAAACAAACTTCAAGTCAATTAGGGCATTAGTTTTTGGCAGCCTTAGGTCATTCCGTTTTTCTGGCTTATAAGTGAAACGAATATACATTCCAAAATGCAGAGTCATGTTATTTCCTAACTATCGGTTACCCTTCAAGTCTCCTGCTAGCTGCTATCACTTCAGGTAAAAATATGACGCATTTTTGTGCCAGTTTACATGGCGGGATTGGCGGCACAGTCTATGGTAATCATCAGCTCAAAATAGGCATGTACCATGTTGCCAGAGTTGGGCGAGTTGTTTGAATCGCTGGCTATTGAATAAAAAGAGTACAAGCAGTAAAACTGTTGTGCTTTGATTTATTACCATTGAGAATATTAAAAAAAAAATCTCCGACCTACCGACCCTACTGTTTTGGAAGCCTCTCTGGACAAACAAACAATTTTTTTTGGCCTTACAGGAAGCTGAAGGCTACCTTAAATGTGTTTGTGTCTCTCCTGCATGGTACAGGTGACCGAAATCGAATACGCTGCAGACTGGCCAAATTACAGGTTATTATTTCACCGGGTTTTTACTATACTGGGCTTTTATTGAGTCAATCCGTAACGTGTGGTGTGCGATACTTGTCTATCCTCTTAAACTGCAATGTGTACAAATACCTGCTGCGTGATACGAGCGCATGTTAACATTTGTCATGTACAAATGATATACAAACGTATATTATATATTGTCAAAGAGCAACTCATCAACTTTATACTATTTGTGGAAGTTATTTAGAGTTTACATTAGATCGCGACAATAATAGAACTGGAGGTCGGACCTAAACTGCATCCTTCAAACACCAGGAGATGTTACATCACAGTTGTGTCCTATCACTATGCATATCATCCTAGCACCAAAATGCGCGTAGCCAGGATTCCGCATCCCGGAGTGTGAATCCTGTAGACGAGCCAAACAACAACGGCAAGGGTCCAGGGACAGAGTACCTGTGAGCTTCCGAGGTCCGAAAGGCCCCCTGAAAAAAGTATGCGTTTTTTCGCAATTCAGCCCGTTTTTGCAAGCATTTTCCTTCATTTCTCCCTTGTTTGAGTCTTTTTAGCCCGGGGTGCGCGCGCTCCCTCCACACCCCTTGGCTACGCGCATGCCAAAGTTCACTTTTGCGCGAATCAACCCTGATGTTTGTTAATGGATAACTTGAATTACCCATCACCCAGGTGCCCAAGGACAATGGGATGAATTGCTGAGCACTAAGGAACACCGAGCTGCATGGGAAGTGGCCTTTGTCAGTGCTTATATTTCTCCTCTTGTACAGGTACGTAAAGTTCGGCATAGGCACCGATGATGAGGCTTATTATACTTTGCGAAACGAAAGAAAACGAAGAAACGAAAGAAACTCACTGCACATGAATAATTCCGGCATCCTAAATCAACTATCTGATTTACGAATGAGAATAAACAGGGTCGTGTGTCTATGGCCTCATACAGACTTGTCTCAAAAATATACAATCGAAGATTGAATTTTTTGGCCATAATCTTAAGTTCATCTCAACTGGAAGTTAACTTATTCTTTTTAAGGAATGTTCCAGCTTTCATAAAAATTTTAGTTGGTATAATTAGGGGTCTGGTTCAAGAATTAAGGTCAATTACCTGAGACACTTGACAAACACGTTGGTGCAGTTTCGGGTATCCCGATATCATCAGAGTTGCCATTGAAAATCAACTCCAAGACATTCTTTTTTGAAAATTAAAACTAAAAAAGTATAAAGTGCTGCTTCTTTTGATATAACATAATTTATAAGTTTATAATGTCACAATCGCCAATAAAATGCATGTAGCATTGGAAAATTCAATTCCAAACAGTCTTGTTGTCTCAGCTTTAATCCCGGTGTCATAAACTACAGTGTCCGCGTGACTGAGTGTCTTACCACCCATCTAGGCATTGTATTCTTCATTGAGTGCTGTACGCATCACTTGTACCCAAATGGCCTTGTCTACAATGTCACGGTTTATTCCGTACATGTTGACATGGTAGCTAGGACACTCTCTCATAGGGGACACTCAATTTCTTTACACCGGTTTTACAGCAGAAGGAAAACCATAAAAAACGCACTCGTTAAAAGTAAACTTAGGCCTTTGAACACCAACCATCATTTCCTTTATTTTTTTTATTTTTTTTATTTTTTTTATTTTCTCCTTTTCTCTCCCTGGCATCTTGGAGGTAGTGGGGAATGGCGGAGGGGAAATTAGCCCTCCCCATTAGAGCATTGTCCACATATTTGTCCCCCATAAACAGAGACTTGTGGCTGTCGCCTTAGTTTCAGCAGTAAAATTTACAGGAATTTCATGATTATTGTCCCGCCGAGAGTTCCCCCCAGCAAAATTTTTGGGGCTTTCACTGTTTGAAATATAAGATATTGATTTCTTCATTGCATGATAATCTGATCTCTACAATATTATTTTGTTTGAAAACAGTTTAACCCCTAACAAGATACTACACACATTACACCTTCAGTTTCTTGAACCTTCAAGTGAAACTGACCCAAGTATTTTATCCTTTGTGTTCAATTGACAATATCGCCGGTTAGGGTGCATCAAATTGGATGAAATAAAATCGAGGATTTAGCTTAGGATCTGCTTGACAAAACAAAATCAAAAATATCTCACAGAAATGTACGGTTTATATATATTTTTTAATTTTTAGTTTGATTGTATATTTTTTGGGGGCGGACAGTCTGTATAATGCCAAAGACACACGACTCGCTCTAAACAAGTACTTGTCTCAAACTTCATGAAAACAGCAACATACGAAAAAATGTTCAGCTACAAAGCAAATGACTAAAATTATATTTTTCTTTTATGCAGAACCTAGATCACATCCTCAACAGAGCAAACCAAACAATGCAGTCAGACACACGATTCAATGCAAGTGCACTAATGGAGATATTATATGAGCCAAAATATGGAAAAGCCGTCACTACAGAGGACCTAAGGAGCCTTCGTAATGTTCCTGATATGTGGCAATATAGATCACAAGTTACAATTGAAAGTCTGTGCCAATATCTGCAAAGACACCATGGCGTGCAAGGTGGTGATGGAAACAACCCGTATGCATTGCTGAATCAATTTCTGAATAAGGTATGAGTTTGGTTGACATTTGAATAGAGGTTGTGCCTGTTTTAATCGATTGGCTGGGAACAAAAGAATCGAACGGGTGTCCTGTACCGTAATGCAGTCCATTCAATTTAATGTCGCATGCAACCATGGGAATCATTATTGGTATACGTTTGTATACCAATAATGTGATGCAAATAACAGCGGTTCTGATTTGGTCCTGTTGAACAAAGTTCAGCATTACGGTTGATGACGTCACAGGCACAATCTCACAATTAAATACGGTATAATCTAGACATCAGGTGTACCCTACGTGGTCGAATTATGTGTGTTGTTCTAAATGTTTTTGACGATCTCGAACCTTTTTTTATCATTTACCCTAACGAGATGAAATAACCTAACGCGGAAAATCGAAATCTACCTAACTTCCTTTAAATCTGTACTTCAGTTAACTCTGCAAAAAGTACTATAAATCAAGGCGAAGAGGTACAACGACTCCCAAGAAGAATCGACAATCCTGTCATTAACGACTCGAGTGATTCACGATGCACGCCCATTAACCTAAAATCGTGGGCCTATACCACCAAAGGATGGGTATAGAAGGTGCAAGCAAGGGTATATAAGATGGTACTTCTAGCAGACAATTTAGGAAAGTGAAATCTGCACCAAAATGTTTCTGTTTGAAAACATTCTAAAAGATCCCTGAGTGAGACACACACACAATAGGATAGTTACACACAAGCACGTGCATTTGTGCGTACTCGTGCTACATATTAGCTACATAGTTTGACTATTGCATAAGTTTGAAATGTATTTTATTATTCCTTTAAGGGTTACATCTTATCAATGCTCATCACCTACCAGACCTCATTAGACTGCAGCAGTTGCTCATTGACCAATTCCATCGACGAATTGATGCAGCAGAAGCAACAAACATTACAATTCAAGACTTCTTAGCTAGATCATCTGAAGGTATTATAATTATATTTACCAACAACAACGCTAAAGATGCTTTCAATGGAAAATCGGAAATCTTGAATCGGATACTTACCCAGAGAGAGAGAGAGATCACTTTTTAAGAGGATTACCCATGTATATATCGTATTATTGCCTCTTTTTACAGTCGAGGAACTCAACGGTGTCTTCTGCACGGTTTCTTTCTTTCCTTTCTTTCCTTTCTTTCCTTTCTTTCCTTTCTTTCCTTTCTTTCATCTTCCTCTTCTTTCTATCAACATGCCAATATCTCAGACATATAACATTCCATATTGACCAAAACTGGTGACAAGGACAAGTACGTACGTACACACAAACCTTTGACATGAACAGATTGGATTCAAAAGGTCACGATAGGGTCACAGGGGTCAACAAAGTTAACCATGCAAAATGTCTAGAATTAGCTCAAATCTCAAAACTAATACTGTCATGCATCTTGTAGGACTTGATCAACACTACAAAAAAGTAAATTATGACTATGTCATATGAGGAATGATTTACGGGTCATAGGTCAAAATACATTAAATTATTTAATTTTTCACTAAAACAAACATTAACATATATATAAAACAAACAAAAACAAAAATATTACAATACTATATTGCACAATCAAATGTAAAACATCCACATGAAGGAGGATGGTCGAACAATCCTATAAAATACAAGTATTGCACTATCAAATTGAAAAAAAAAACAACATCTAACCAATGAAGGATGGTCATACACGTCCCTTCACACGACTGCAATAACCAAAAAACAAAAAGGGACAGAGTACACCCTGACAGGGATGGACCAAACTGATTAATAAAAATCACTTTCAAAGTGGCCAACCTAAAAGTGCACCCAGACAACAACAAGGGTTAGGCATGTAGTGGGAAGAGATGTACTGGATCAACGCATCTTTGGTCCTTAGCCACAGGCCACACACAAAAGCACCACAATCAACTCACACCCCATAGAGCACAAACCTCATCCACATCCACCCATCCACTCACACTCGAAACACACATCTCACACAAAATATGCCAAACGTATACCCACGTACACACACAGCTGACTCAAAGTGAGTAACTGACAAATACGCACATGACTGCACACCCATTAAACAATCACTGAACCAACTAAGATTTTTAAAGTGCACTTTAGCCGAAGATAAAAACCTAGGGAGATTGAGCAAGAGTTGATTACGAAGATCGGCAGGGAGTTGATCAAAGAAAACATAAAAACGATTAAAACATTAAATTTGAAAGTACCAGTACGGGCAAAAGTATGAGTGAACTTAATCTGCATGGCGAGAGTTGACAGAGATGAATTGAAAAGGATCAATATCATACTTGCCATGCAGACATTTACTAACAAAGGCAATAGTCAGGTATGTAAATCTCTCTCTCTCTCTTTCTCTCTCTCTCTCTCTCTCTCTCTCTCTCTCATATGAGGTCAAGTTGCTGAAGACGCTCACAATACTGAAGTTCACCCCTGGAATGCAACTACGGGCCAGCCGTTTTTGATTTTTTTTCCCAAAGACTTAATTTGGCCAGTTTGATATAGTAACCAAGAAGGAATGCCGTATTCAAGAATTGGACGACAAAGTGTTGTATAAAGTCTGACTAGAATATATGGAATAAAGTCTGACAAGAATATATGGAATATATATACTAGAATATATATACTAGAATATATATTATGTTACACTTCAAATCACTACTACTACATATTACATAGTATGATCACGTGACTCATGTATGTGGTGTAGTTTGACATCCCCAATAAAAGTTACTTAATGAAAATTTGATCAAAGGTCATCTGGGGTCACTAAGGTCAAACTCCTTTACTGTGTGTAACATTGAAAACAAGGTCTAATAGAAAATCGTTTTAGCCCATCCTGTAGGACTTAATGAGAGGTCAATAAAAGTCCATTATGACCCCCATCACTTGACCAATGGTTTAGGGGTCAAAATTCAAAATACTTCAAATTACGTTACACTTCAGATCACTACTCCTTCTACAGATTACATAGTATGATCACGTGACTCGTGTATGTGGTGTAGTTTGACATCCCCTACAAAAGTTACTTAATGAAATTTGATTAAAGGTCATCTGGGGTCACAGGGATCAAAAGGTGACCTTCCGGTCTTAATGTGAAAAATCTTCAAAAAATCATATCTGCTATATGCAACGTTGCATGGTTAGGTGACTCATGCATATGAATCAGCTTGAGACCCTTCACTCTTTTTCGGCATGAGGTTAAAGGTCATTAAGGGGTCACTTCCGGTCTGAGTACTCTCGACTGTATTCAGATCTGTCTACAGATCTAGTCTCTTTCTTTGGGGTCTCTCATTCTTTACTGGCTTCATGAGTGAAGACCAAAAATCAAAAAGAAATAAACTTGTCGTGGCAATCTGCCATTCTACTCATGCAACTTAAGATTACGTTGAGTAGTATAGTGTCAGTGTATTGACACATATTTTTAGTAATTTGTGTTAAAATCGTTCACTAACGGATGCACTTTATCTATTATTGGGTGACGGACTCTCCCCAACGGAAAAAGGGCAATACCATAATGTACTTAATTCCGCAATATTAAAATTAAAGTCCCCATCGGATATGTATACCTAGTAGTTTTCGAACACACAGTCCCCACAAGGCTTTAAATGCCCCTACATAAACACACACATACGCACTTACATACATACATATACACACGTGCACGTGCGCTTTCACACGTGTCATACAAACAAAACACACACCGACATAAACGCAAAGCAAGTGAGGATTTACGGTATGTTTGTTTCTTACAGAGTTGGGTCACCTGGTTGGCACATTCATCACGGTGTGGAATCAAGTGAGGGAAGACATCCCTAAGTATGGTAGGTATTCGCTGATGTAGTGCACGTTAGTATCCATTGGTTACTGGTTCACACCTTGGCTCATGCACCTGTTCCGAATTATGATTTGCCATAGGATGTGTTGTGATCAATGTGATTAGTGGCTCCAACCAAAGTTCCACCAATGGCGAGTGCCAAATTGTGTAAAACGTTTTTCTATGAAGTGTGAACTGCGCACTATGATGAGATTGCGATTTATTCCATATTCAAATACGTGCTTACACAATTTGACTCTCTTAGCGTGAGCCAGTTGACCTGGCAACGGTCTTATTCTAACGTGCTCTACATCACACACCATTTACGTGTCGTCTTGGCATATAGCGCCGGCCATTGTTCAATCTTGGCAAACCTTGGCAAATCTTCACTGCGCTAGGGAGTTATCAACCACATCATAATCGGCTAAGCGTGGGAACCCCACGTACACACAGTGTCAGATAGCGTTGATTCGGATTTTTTGTACATTGCGGTACACTGGAGTTGGCGCAAAATACTTGGCCTATCGTAACGATTTACGCACCAAAATATTCCTAACTAAGGGAGGGGTCATTATTTACGCCAGGGGGAATGGAGGATTTGAGGGGGGGAACCCGAAAAACTTTTGTAAAAGAGAGGGGGAACGCACAGCAGCCAGCAAAGTCCCGCTGTGCATGGATTACACCAACATCAGGTCACGCACTGCTGCCATTTCAAAACACGGACATTTACTCCGCATTTCCCAAGAAAAATCGATGACCGTGTAGATTTTTTTTGTCTAAAATGGTTCCTTTTATACCACCCGAAACCATTCAACAAAAAAACTTCTAACCGGTCACATATTTTTGTTTTAAAACCTTATAATTAAACCCGAATATCAAATTTCCACAGACGCCTACTAAAGTTTGTTGAAGAGACTCTTATTTGAACAGTGACACTCATAACAATAACTCAGCGGGATGTTAGGGGGGGAACGTGAAATTTTTCATCAACGCGAGAGGGGAAAACATGGACTTTTAAATGGGAAAATCAGCATGATCAAGGGGGGAACGTGAAATTTTTGAACGGAAGCGAGGGGGGAAACGCGAAAATTTTTGCCGAAAAAAAGTTGAAATCCTCCATTCCCCTTTTTTTTTTTTTTTTTTTTCCCCCCCCCCCCCGGCATAAATAATGACCGCTCCCTAAATTGTCTAGTTAGCTGACTAGTTTATAATTTAGGTTTATTTTTGGAAAAGGACGAAAAAACGTGAAAAATACGATCCATACAAGCACTTTTCTTACCTTATCAGCTCTTATCAGCTGGCTCAATTCTCGATTGCTGCTGTCAAGTCATGCCACACGTCAGGCTTACAAAAACTAGTGAGCTAAGGGGTCTTTTTTTTCAGGAACCCGTTTCTAACATCAGATTGACCACCTGATTCGTTGATTTCGTGATATCCAAGATACCGCGAAACAGTTTTTTCATTCCTTGTTCAAGCTAATCGCAGAAACAGCGTTTGGCTACTAGAGAGTCCCATGACGTAGCGCATGTCTAAGAATAGCCGGTCAATTAGCGATGCGGATACGGAATAGGTGGCGCTGTGTCCCAGCACTAGAGATGCTATGGGAGCGTAAATGGCGTGACCAGCGGATAGGGAGCGGATGCTGTAGACGTACTGGTTCAATACATTTTGTTGGACAACCTTTGTTTAAATCAGGCAAGACCTGTTATTTTTTCCATAAGCCTGTTTCGTTGTTGTAAGTCACTCATTTGGATTAAATGGCTACATGGATAGAAGTCCACGAAGCTTGTCTTGATTCAGATTTTAAAATAATACTTGGATTATTTTCTGCACAACTCAGTCAAGCTTTACAAATTTACGCCACTCAAACAATGCCTAGATTATAAAACGATTATTTTGGCTTCATCCATTTGATTAAATAAAGGTGGAATTACAGTACCGCGTGATTTGTGTGTCCGTGTGATGGACGAGACAGACAGCCTTGCTATGTTGCTACCCACACGTAAAGAAGCTGGTGTGTGCTCAACAGCACTGGTTGATTATCTCATTGCTACACATAATGATTTCATGGACTTTTACCACGGACTGACAGGAGAACAAATTCGGTAAGATTTCCTTTTTTTTCTGTAATTCTGATCCAAACAACAGCAAACGATATTATACCGTATTTCTAAGATGAAGATTTATGAAGTGTCGTTTATGGAAGTCGCGAATCTGTGTTGCTCATCTGCTAAACAATTGACAAACGATCAGTTGCAATTGTTTTTATGCTTTGTATTTCTCACTTGTTTTTCTTCTACCAGTGGTGAGCCCATACCACCAAATGAAGCTACTATAAGCCACCTTGTTGCCTACGATAAAGACAAAGATCTCCTTCCCTTAGTATTAGCACATCATGATTATGCGGTAGAAGCTGGAAGAGGACGCACGCATACTTACAATCTGCTTGGATTACAGAAGCAAATAGAGGACAGATTTATAAGAGGGCGCCCTAAACTTGTTCACAAGTTAGAACGTCTTGTTTTCCGCCAAGACTCACGTGATGCGGCTGTTTTTCAAATACTGAGAAACAAAATCGATCAAGTATGTATATATATTGTATATTTGAGAGCATTAAAGGCACTATCAGTAATTTTCTTGACAACGCGATCAGTTTTCGCGACAAGCATTGTATATATTAACAAACCGTGTAAATGTTAAAAATGAATACGATGTTATAAAGCCAACATTTGCCATTAGGGTCCATTTGCGTGCAGACTCTTAGCAAGGTAGCCAAATTCGGAGACTATGTATTCGTTAGCAGTTGCCACTGTTCAATTTCAATATCCGTGATATGTGATTTTTGATATGAAATATATGGCCTACACCAATTGAAATGATTTAATTTTGAAGTAATTTATCGACTTATGGTGAATAGGTATACAATGTGTGCAGCAAAAATCACTGATAGTGACATTATGTGAGGGGAATTCCGTTCCCAACAAACACATTGAAAAAGTTGAAAAAGTGAGATTCTGCACTCGTTTAACTTTCAAATGTTTTTAACTAAAATCGACATTCGGTTTCGAAGCAGCTATTTGGATTTATTTATTTAGACTGCCGTATAGAGGTTAATCTCAATAAGCGATCCAGCACTGCTTTCCATAAGGAACCCTTTCTTTTAAAAAAGTACATACAGAATTACAATTTAAATACATACAAAATAATTTATAAATACATTCTAAATATACAAGAATATATATATATATATATATATATAATAAACCAGATTACATATACAACTAAGAACTAGTTAAAATCATTGACATACATCAAAATAGAAAGAAAAAATTAATTACAAGATAGATTTCAAATGCAACAGAATATGGCCAAAACTAAAACTAATAACGGATCCCAAAAAAAGCAAAACATCTTAATAACACTTAAGAGTAATGTCACCCATCGGTAAAGACCTACAGAACATTGAACAAGAATATTATTTTTAAGTACAAGTGCCTAAATATTTTTTTTTTGTAATTTACTATTAATAATTTACAAAATGATAAAATGATATCATTTTGTAAATTATCGAGACTACATTTGATCCAAAAAATTATTTTTTGAAAGGTTTGAAATTCCACTTTTCGGATTGGACTCTGCAGTCACTCTTTTAGGTGAAATTTACTATTTTGCATTAAGAAAAGAGAGGTTTCCAAGCAGGGTACCTGAAATGTGCTTCTCAAGAATGTCGAGTGATGTCCAACTCTAATATGTTCAGAAATTTCTGTATTTTCAACAGAAAAGCCTGACTTCCGCAATTCAACATCAAATCATTTCTGAACTAAGATCGTTCCCAGATCTTAGTGATTGTCTAGCAGCGCTTGATATAGCCATTGGATTCCTGGTTTCTTCTATCAACCCACCAAGCATGTATATCAGGGAATATCTGCATAATACCCTTAGTCTGCCAGCTGAAAGAGGTCTCCAGGCCTCTCCAAAGGTACGCCAAAATATTGGGTATGCATATCTGTAATTTAAAGATTAATGTATATCATTATTTAAAGATAGGAACTTGCACATCGGTAAAGCTATGTGATTTAGTAGAAAATCTGTAATTTAGCACGCGATGGATTTTGCTCCTATTTATTGCGTTTCGTTAAATAGTTTTACAAAGTCATCGTACGGGTTTGAAACTGCAGCTGGCTCCGATTTTTTGATCAGATGATTATTAAAAAGACTCTATTTTTTCATCAAAACAGGCCAATGAGTATTGTCGTCTATGTCACATTCTGGCTTTGTGGCAAACACTTGCTGTTGAACGAGCACGAAGACAAATTGAAATCGGACAGGTAAATACTTCTTCCAATTCATCGATTCTACTACAATATAAATCCTCGATAAGAGAAAAAAAAGTTGAAGTTGAAATTATATTAACTCATTTGAGTTGGTGAGCCACACCATCCACAATCGCTATAATCATAACATCTGGGCAAATAAGTACTGATACCAGGGTTTCTAACATTACCACACACTCTAAATACGGCTTCAAACCTTTTTTGTCCTCTATATGGAACCTCAAGAATGGAACCCTCAAAAATGGTTCTTAAAAATCTGAGAACCCAAAAAGGTTCCTAACAGAACCATAAAAGGTGTTATACAGCAGTTAAAGAACTATTTTGGTTCGTTGAAGAACCTTACAGGATTGCATATGGAGGACAAGTTTAGAACCTCTTTCGCACCTTTTTTTTCTTAGAGTGCACATATAGAAATGGCCATTTAGGAGAAGTAGTGTAAGCAACTAAGGTTTTCTTGCGGCCTCCACTGGTTGCCGGTTAGGGAGAGAGAGTCATCATCTATCAATGTGTCAGTGACATCTCGAACGTATCTGTCAAATGACATTCTTATGTACACTACCTTCGGCTCTATTTGAAAATTTCGGTCTGCTGCTGCTACCACAAGACTAACAATCCCTTTCACAAGGAGATCTATTGGGACAATGCATTTACAACATACGGCCTACGTATATGAAACTCGTTACGTCGTAATATCAGGGAAACACCTTCGCTCACCATTTAGAAAACATGTCAGATCTTTTCTATATCCAGATTAATTTGGTTTCTTTGGCTTGGTATACCATTTTATTTTTATGTCCTCGGGGTGGAGTGTAAAGAACATATTTGAGCAATGCCAGATTAAGATTCGACATTTCTAGATGATCTGTGATACAGGGTGTATAAAATAAAATATAAGTCGGTGATATCACATTTTAAACAAAATTCGTCCACTTTTCAATTTTGAAATATTTATATTTTGTCCCCTATACTGGCCGTGATACCAAACAGCAAGTCTGTTCACCAACAATATTATTTTATGTTATCATAACTGTGTTGTGTTCCCTTCATTATTTCGATTGGATCTTTACAGGATCCCTTTGATGACATAGCGCCAGAATTCCGCGAAGAAGTAGATGAAGAGGAAAGGGAAGCACTCCACGATGCCTTGAAGTACATCAATGTTGATCAACTGATTGCAGAATTGTATGAGTACATAGTGTTAAATTTGAAGCGAACAGGCAACAGAGAGCTGAATATTGCAGAATGGGGGTATGTGTTATCTCGTTTCTCTTTTAATTGCAACGCCCTTTTCTTGCTTTTGATTATCTATATCCTACATGTGGGTGTTTGTTTTCATAACATCTTCTTTATTTAATTTGTGCACCAGGTGGTTTATAATAGCACAGCTCTGTTTGTTGGGCAGGAAAACCCTATAATATATGCAATTGACTTCTAAAATCAAAACTCGTAGCAAAAAAGTGCCAATGACAAAACCTCCTGTAGCAAATTCATGTTGAAATTTGCAATGAAACACAAACAAATGGAAAACAAATGGTTGAAAGAAGCCGTTTTGTAGTTGTAATGATGCAGAGGCAAATTTATTTTAAATGGGACGTTTGATTCGCTGTGATATCTTCCTCAAATTTAGAGGGCCAGAAAAGAAATTTTGTATTTGACATTTGAAGTTAGATATGAGGTTTTCCCCCTGTCCAGCGACGACAATCCAGATCATAGTTTGACATCATTATCGCATCTGTTTAACTCCTGAAAACATAAACACATCTGACCTTTTAGAATTCCGCATCCCTACTTATATATATGATTAAGTTTTGGGGATTCATATATGCCTTTAAAGAGTGCGAGGTGGCCCGAGCGGTCTTAAGCGCTGAACGTCTGCAGGGTATTAGATCGATCGAGCGGCCCCTGCTTCGAGCCCCGCGAGAGTCGGGTTTCTTGGTCATACTCAAATGGAAACATGTTGGGCTTTCGTCCAACAGTGGACGGGCATACGCTAATGATTAATGGAGTACTTCTAAAAATACTTTGTGACCTATCTTCCCAGGCATCGTGACGTTTGGACGCAATATAGATGACAAATACGGATCTGATGCGGATAACTTTCAAATCCGCGGATTGCAAGATCGATTTCCTCCACACACTGGTAAATGAACATGCAGTACGAACTTGGAGGGCAGCAGTGATATACAGTCAAGAACAACCGCAGCAAGCAAGGAATGTTGCCAGGCTACCACTAAAAATCCGAATTCCATGGCCTCCTAATCGGTAATCGTTTCTGTGGAAAAGTTTTTAAAGGCAAAACATGCACTATACAAAGGTAAAGGGCAGCTGTGCAGTAAAAGTTGGGTACATATAAAAGTTTTCAGTTATGAACATTGCTCCCTATTTGATAAAGTACTGGAGAGCTAATGGCGGCTATCCCGCACATGCTGCCTTGCATGGTGGCGTGGGTGCCCAAGCTAGGCCACCGCCGAAATGGGTGATGGACGTCAGAAGGGCATCCGTCATTATCTTTTGCTCCATAAATCCTCAACACAGCATTATTGCTGAGTGAGGTGTATCCGCCACCCCCGTTAGCGGAGACAAAACGGATTTAAAAACGTTGGTTTTAACTTAACTAATAGCACTTGCCCAAAATCTAAACGGTAGATAGAGTCGTGTATTTATAGAATAGTAAGAGACCTTAACGACAAATATTTGTGTTTGTGCTAATGACACATCCTATAGTAACAAATCTTAAATTTTACTATTACTGCAAGAGCCAATTTGTATGAGAATTTATAATCTGATCATTTTCACACATAAAAAAATATATTTTGTAGGCTGACTTTTAAGTTTGCAATAACAAATGGGTCTATTACATGAACATCATAGACACATACTCATTAGATTAAAACCACAAAGGTCACAGACCGGTCAAACACCGTGCATTTTGTGGGTACTCCAACTCCGGCGCGTGTTTTCCTGTGTTGAACGCCCATTTCCGTCGTCTGCGGAATAAAATTGTCGTCGGCGTCATTGATTTATAAATCGTTCTGTTACCATAGGGGCGGCTGATGAGTGGTTTATCATTTCAGGTGAGGCTAAGTAGTTAAAATTTTAAAAAATTGAGGGCGGCACGATTTTTTTCAAATGTACAGTACTTTAAAAAGTTGGTTTGCTTTACAAAGGTCATTTCATTGTGCGGTAATACGTAACCTGTTTTCTTTGTTGAACTAAACTTAGGATCTACACTTGTGATATATATGAAAATATAGAATAGGATGAGACTGTTTAGTGTAACTTTGGGCTTACGAGTAAAAAAGCACACTGATATAATTCAAAATATTGGAGTGAAAAAGTGTAAGTGTTATTATTCCTTGTACAAAGGAACTTGAGGCTAGGACACATGTTATAACATTTTTGAAAGACAAAGATTGCAATACTTAGTCGCAGGGTGAGATTTGAGGAGAAGCGAGGATACATCACACGTTCATTATGATATAGAGGTGTCATAGGTTTCCCGCGCATAGCGGCCAGCGTATCGTAAAAAGTTAAGCCTGGGAGAATCGGCAAAGGTATAGTAACAGGTGAGCTAAACCCATTAATGGAAAAATTGTTTTTAAAGCAAATATAGGAATTGAAGACACAGAAATTTGTTCAAGGACTAATAGGCACCAACGTGAACTTGAGATGTTGTTAAGTACTTTATTATATGCTAAATTACTCAAATTGATCAAATGATTTACATCGCGAATCTGCCAAACAATTTGTGGATTTTTTGCGGGTTTTTTTTTTTTATATTATATTTATTTGAAAAATATCAATGATTGAGGACTTGTTTCCACCTTTGGATGTTGCATAATTAGAAAACGCGACAAACATACCGAAAATTATACATAATTAATTAGCTTAAATATGTATAGGTGGCAGGATAGAGAGGTAAGATTAGATTAGTGATTAGCGAAAAGGGAAATATGGTTTACATTGGACATATTACTGGTGTGTTCAACGGTTTCAAGATACTCGATATTACAAGAGTCTGTGTCCAGGGGCCCGTGTGTTTGTTGAAATTCCTTATTGCAAAAAAAAAGAAACGCACTGCAACGGACGGTATCCGGAGTGGTAATCTCTGAGGACATGAGCCAATTCGCCATTACTTTTAATTTAAAACACTTTTTTTACCCGTTGATAGGCCCATGTCTCTGGGCCTCTCACACAGGATTTTAGTGGTTAAAGATTGGCCTGTTGTACATGCATCCCCCCCACACAATTTTGTGGGCAGACCAGATGATATCAGGTTCAGTTTCATTGAAAAACAGCCAAGAGGCGAGACATGTCTAGGAATCAAGGGCCGGTTCCGGCCAGGAATGCTCATGTCTCCCTAGCTGTTAGCAAATTTAGATTCACTGCGCTAAAACAATGATTGGAAACCGCTGAAGTCCGGGGAAAGGTTAATCGTGCAAGATTTTTGGGAAAATGTATATTTAGCTACAGCTGCTAGATCAGTTTTCAGTTGTTTTGAAATCGGGTGCCCATAATTCAATACAATAAGATTGTTCATATTACATTTAGTAAGGGCATCGGCTTTCAGAATGACTAACTAAAACTGGGGCCACCACTTTGAAATCTCGGAGTGTCGGATCAAGATCGCCATCGTCGCATGCTAACCAAAAGTTATTTAGCAGAAAAGAAAATAGAAAATAATCTTACCGAGAAGCATCCGTACAGGATGATGAACTCCTTCGATACGGACCGACGTAGAGTACCAAATTGAAATGTTAGGATTCATAGAGTGTGTAATGGTATAGTTTTATAGACCTCTATTAAACATGATAAATGTATTACTTTTATAAAAAGCTGGTGTCCATTTTCAATGCAAAGTTCATCAGCTGTGCTGTAAATATTGTTCAATCAAGGAAGAAAAAAACTGCTCTTTAATAAGAAATATTACTTTCTTTGAGATAATTTTGAATATTTGTAACTAGCAAAAAATATTAGTGTAAAAAACAGCACACGGGCTAGTAAGTTTAGTGATGAAAGTAAAGCCTGATATACTACAGTTCGCAGTGAGCGATTGGCGTGCGAATACCGCGGAGTTTGACCCAAGAGTCAAGGTTTACGCATTGCTCCGCGCAGAGAAATCGCTCGCTGCCGACTGGAAATGGTGATATCGATGGCCTTTAGAGTGGAATGTTCGTTAATCCTCCTAAAAGAACGTAAAGTGAGGGACACATGTATATATTATCCGGGGGGGGGGGGGGGTTTTATGGGGGGGGGGGGGGGGGCGGGTCTTTGGGAGTCACTCATCATGTTATTATGATATTGCTATAATCATTGAAGTGCATTGAATTGGATATAAGGTTAACCCTTTGGGAATGCTGCCTAGTTTAGTACTAATAATTAACATTTAATGAAGAGGTTAGACAAATAAATCTAGCATGAGAGAAAGAAAGTGTCTTATTGACTAAATATGTATCTACATGAAACTTATGCTAATACAAAAGAAAACATATAGTGAATGATTTGAGTGTTAGCATAATTGAAGAAAGAAATAGCAAATTTTGGCCGAACGAATGTAGTAGGTCCATTTTACTATATATATGTACTTTTTCTTTAGGGTATTTTGTAGAAAGTATATTAATATATTAGAACAGCTATATCAGTTAGTTTTGAGGACTGATTCTGCCCATAATTCCCTACAAATCGGATTGTTTTAACGTTTAACATTTTAAAAATGTGATAAAAGGTCGCCTCCTATAGAAACGAAACAGAAATGGAAAATAGGATATATAGTAGTTTGTAATGATTAGCTTATATAGACTTCCTCTTAAACATGTTAGGTGGTGGTATTCCAAAACAAAAAGAAATATTTTTGATAAATGTATCCACTGGACTGTAAATATTTTAAAAATCGAAGCAAACTGCTTTCCTTTCATTTAAGGATATAGAACTTTGCGAGAAAGTGAATCTCTAGAATAGGAGAAATTATTTAGTAGTAAATGAAAAAGCACAAGATATATAGTAAAAAAATTCAGTGAGATTAAGAGTAGTTTTGATAATCCTTGTACACACACGGACGGGTTTGAAAATATGCCTTGTAAATGTATAGCGGTTCGGTCCAAGTCACTTATTGGCATGCTACATAGTCATTTTAAATTGAGCCTGCATTGGAATCAACACCCTAAACTCCAATGGCAGATTGGTTTGCATTGATCTCATTGATTTAGGATAGCGCTTCTGGAGCTGAGGGTTGTGGTTCGAAGGTTGGTCATGTTAGTGAAGGCGTATTTCTTGCAATACAAACAGTGTGTTGCTGAAGTTAGAAGACAAAGTAGGTTCAATTTAGAGAGGAGAGCAATTAGAGAGCGTAGTAGCATTTGATTTCTTTATTGGTGCACATAACACAAATTTGCATGGGCATTGCTCAAATACCATATTGACATGGCTCAAACTGGAAATTGATCAAGCATTGCTAAATACCATATTACATGAGCTCAAACGGGGAAATGATTCAAACTATCCATAGTCATAATATTTTTATTTAGATATTCTGGCAGTGACATATTTCAAACTGTCGGTCTTCTTCCGGTATAAGATTAAATGGCAAGCATGTATCTGTTGTATTTACGGTATGGACTCTTTGTTAGTAAGGAGGTGTGGGCCCATTCTGGCCACTAAGCCTTAGTACTTACTTCCTTTACATAAATAGATACAGGTATATGCTGTAATGATGTAGATGGAAAAAATAAAGATTGATCATTACATATTTTCTGTCACGGTTTTGTTATTGTATTTAAAATGCAGATTTCTTGGTCGTCATTTCGTTGTGAATTAAGGCTGGACTCGAAAGATAATAATTTTGTGTAGTATTAAAAATTAGTCAACTAGAATAAAAAATGTAAAATGCTTAATTCCAAAGTTAGAGATGAATCGGATTTTTCGTTTCGTCGGCCGTAAGCATTTATGTCAGTATACAGTGCAAGCGGATAGGGTGTTATTGCGGACAATTCCGGATCCGGAATTTGATAGCAAAGTTGTGAGTTTCGATATGGAAGGGTCCTTGATTTGGGCTAGTTATTCACCACAATGATTAGTATATGGACAAGCCATTGTGTATTTTTTTTAATTTACTCCAAATTTTTATTTCACACACACAAGCATATGTATATGCCAAAACCATAACAAATTGGGGCGCCCTCCTCGGGAGATCTGAGTCAGCCTTTTTTTTAAAAGAAAATAAGCGCCCTTTAATTTGCTATCTGGTTATAGGTATCGCAACAAAGTTAATAGTCCGAAAAGACGATTGGCTGCCAAGCTCTTTTCACAAGGGGAAATCACCTAAACGAATCAAAATAGGATATAGCAATACAGACATAAACCAACAACTAAATTAGGTGTCCGATGGTGTGGGTCATCCATAGGAGTTGGATGATCCATATACGACCGGTCCTAGTC
The DNA here is from genome assembly GCA_023653785.1 of Ophioderma brevispina. Lineage (NCBI taxonomy): Eukaryota > Metazoa > Echinodermata > Ophiuroidea > Amphilepidida > Ophiodermatidae > Ophioderma > Ophioderma brevispina. The sequence goes on along the minus strand of JAMKCH010003374.1, from coordinate 13,237 downwards.
CGTTATCATGTCATTAAAAATAAAGAACAATAAAAAACTTGCAGTGGAGTTGATTCTTCAGCTCCCCCAACCGTTTGGAATAAGAAAAACAGTGCTTGCTAAACACACACAAAAATCAGAATTTTTCGTCAGGTGTTCGTTCTTGTTTACTTGTTAAACAGATTGCACGTCGAAAATTGGGATTTCTAGGCGCCATCGAGAGAAAGGGATGAATCGTTAGCAACGCCGAAAACAAATCAAACGTTTGAGAAAATTTAGCCTCCTGACTCAGCACTTTTTCACTATCTTCATAGGAGAAACATTTACACATTTTACCCTGTTATGTTACCCTCTCCATATCTCAAAACGCCACAAGGGCAAACGTCGCGCAACTTTAGCGTGTTCATTAAGATGATACCTCTCAGTCGTCATTTGTTGTCCTTCTCAGTATATTTGGACTGATGAATGTTTGACTTTGCTACAATGTGACAAAGTTGCGTTCTTCAACGGATGTAGGAAGCCCATTTTCGTCGAGCGAGGTCAACTGACCATAACTATCTAATCAAACACAGAATTGACTTACGCTTACGCGACTGGGTTGTAAGATTTACATGTCCATCCAAAAAAAAAAGACAATTTATCCTCTTCGTTAATGTATGCACTGATGAGCGAATATCATGGAATGACAATGAGCGCCATTTTACGAAACAGCACTTATTACTTCGATCTTCTCTGAGTAAAATTATCTCCTACATTGTTTTTGTTTAATTAAAATAACATTTAAAAGCTACTGTTATGTTACTTAATACTTATCTTATCGTTATCATTTTATTTATTTCCACACACATGACCCATGTGAACAGGAATAAATTATACATTCACTTTAAAAAATAGATGTTTTTTAACAACATGTAAACAAAGCAACGCAGTGGAGGAGATTCCCAAAAGGCAAAAGGGCCAGAGCGGCTTCCCCCAACAAATAAATTTATTGCTGTAATGAAAACTAAGAAAAAATTGAAATGAAGCAAAAAAAATGACCTACAAGTAAGACAAGGACGAAAAAAAAAGGGAATGGGGGCATGCTCCAGGATCAATGACATGTAAATTTGCTGATGATTGAGGCATATATATTTTTCTGTCTTCATTAGATTTTGCTATTTTAAATATTATTCAGGCATTATGTTCCAAAGATTTGGTCCGCAAGAAGATCTGATTCCTTTAGATGCCAAATTAGTTTTATTTTTCGGCAGGTTCAGAGGCGTAAATAAAAATCACATGTCTATTGAAATAGTCATTAAAAATGGATGGAAGGTTACTAGTGGAATATTTGTACATAAACACTCCCAGTTCCAATTTGAAAATATCGTTACGTTTAGAGATTAAATTGGTCTTCAAACGATGGCTTTACTGTGACATTTAAAGTGAACATGCAAAAATTTATACCAAATAATTTCACATATTAATAAACAAAAATATTTTTTTTTTTAATAAACTTAATTTTTGATTCGTGACCATCGTAAGCTATTAGCATTGATACGTCGGAAAAGCACAGAAACTTAACTGAATAACAAAGTTGCTCATTAATATGAAAGGAAAGATATCATTCAAATAGGTTATGAAAAAAACAAAGCGGTTTGTCATGACAAATGCTTTTACCTGAACAAAGCGGGCTCTTTAGATATTTTCATATTACAAAACCGTTATAACGACACGTGTAGGTAGATCATTATAGCAAACAATTTAATAGAGTTTTAGTTTATTAAATAACAACTTTAAATTCAACATCGGGAACAATATTTGAGGGCGTGTGCATGTGAATGTGGTTATTATTGAAGGATTTCCGATGAAATGAAACCATTATGTATAAACCTGGTGGGGTCCAGAAGTAGTTGCAATCTATTAAAAGGAAAAAAATAACAATTCAAAGTCACAACCGATATTGTTACCAATGGAGAAGAAAAATTGATCCTCTGATGGTGGTTTGAGCGATTCCAAATAGAACCTCTCAGGTTGGAAAATAGATCGCACTGTTCCGGTACTTTCCTCGTTTTTATGTGGCCCGGGTTGATTCCTCCATGACCACAAATAAAGTGATTTGGTTTCCAACTCATAAGTGTTCAAACAGGTGTACTGGGGCGCTCCGGTTCTTGTCTGGGTGTTAAGTGTGTTGTAAAACTGGAAAATATACGGTTTATCACTAAATTATTTCCTTAAAAAGCGCAATGGTCTGTAAATCTTGGCTGATTTCAAATTCAACATCAATTAAAAGGCCGCGTTAAGCCAAACGGATATTACATGGTGACATCTAGTCAAGTGTTAGTCAATGTGGATATTTGGCCAAGTGGTTCTAAATATTGGTTTCTTTAATTTTACCCAAGTCTCAAACACCAACAAATCAAATAAAAATGAGAATTAATTTGTTTGACTCACGGCGAAATAAGGTGGTTTAATTTGTTATTATGGATTGGAATACCCTATTTTGGGGGGTTACAAAAGATCATGTCGTCAATTTTTGTTATTACATTTTGAAAAACGCCACTTGTATAATTTTTTGAAAATCTATTTGGCCATGGGATCAAAGGAAAAATTGTTTTCATTTTGACTTACATACTTCGCAAGAAGTAACCAATTTTTCCACTATAAATAATAATAAAATTTTTTAATTACCATTTATGGTTTGCAATTGTAAAGGTTGTACATTTTCATGGAAAAGAATAAAATGCAATCTCATTTCTATTTCTGATAACAGTGATCAAGGGACATACCATATGCTTCTTGACTCAAGCAAATAATGGCATATTGACAAGTCAAAATCCACTGCTATTCAGCGGATAAAGCACTTCAGATTCCCCTTGTTTAGTTGGAACTGTAGAGCCTTGTTACTGTCCACGCAGTTGTATTGAATAGATGTCAGGCGCTCTCGGCGATAGACGGGTATCCCTGTCCAGTTTTATATAAGTAGGACGGTCACATTGAGTCTCCAATGTTACGCAAATGAGTATTTGCTTTGATTCCGTCATGCACGTATGGTTGTGCAGCAGCGCTGGGACGAATCGATGGAAACTCCTTTGTATACTTGGGACTCAATATGAAAACGTTTTTCTACACGTTTGGACTGGGCTGGCCTCGTTCGCGATAATAATAAACTTTGAGGTTCTACTGTGAGTTCAATAATTTTGACTGTATAGTCATCATTTATTGAAAAAAGAAACTAATGTGAACAAAACTCACGGTGGATATGTGCTGGTAAGCTGTGACCTAACATTTTTTGTGCAGAAGCAAGATCAATCACTTATTGCTGGACCTCATTTCTAGCAATTTACCAAAAAATACAAAAGAAGGGGGTTGCGAAATGAGAACAACACCGTGTAAATTGAAAAGAAATGGGTACGAGATAGTTATGTAAGTTTAAGTTGTGTTTCTGCACAAAGATGTTAGGTCACAGTCAGCCACCAAACAACTTTCTTTCATGATTTTTTTCATCTTTGTGTCCTTTCGGAAAAATTATGAAATATATGGTCCAAAGTTAATTGAACGCAAACAGTTAGAAGTCTCAGATTTATTTATCGTGAAAGAGGACGGTGCTTTGCGTCATTGAAAAAAAAAAAATAGCTCAATCTAATTCTGGTGATGAGCACCTTCATCCTTTTTATTGCGCAGTACAGGCCATTGTATTGTTATTACATACAGTTTGAGTGGAACAGTAATTTGTAGGCTTTATCATCTGCATACCGAGCGGGATTTACTGGAATCAAACAGTGCTATTATTTGCTCGAGTCAATGTGCATGATGTATATCTACTCAGGCCAGTACGCTGGGGGGGGGGGGTGCGGGGGGCGGTCGCAACACCCCCCCCCCCCTCCCAATCGACAAAGGGGGAAATAGGTACACTTTCTGATTTGGTTGATAAAAATGTCCAAAAGTTAGAGAAATTTGACGAAAAAGTCCACTTTTGGTGTGAACATGTTTCAAAACTCCAAAAAAAAGGACCATTTAGGGAGGTAGGTCAATTTCTTCCAAAAAGGTCCATTTTTTCGAGACCCGACACCCCCCCGTTAAAAAAATCCTGCGTACGGCCATGGTCACTGATATTTAGGAAAAGAAATTTGTGTGACATTGTATTCTTTTCGAATCAAATGTGCAAACTTTCACATTGACATTATCCAGAGTATTGAAAGGTATAATTAGACCATATTATTAACGGAGCAGAAATCAGTTACTTCGCCGATATGCGTAACCATATATCCTTATGCAAGCATCTTTCTCTCTTTGCTCCCCGGAGTATATGGGACTCCGAAACACGAAGTGAAAAGTAGATTGCATATTACAACATGTTCCGGCTGTCTCTGGTGGGTATTTGTGTTGTTTCGTTATATAAGAAGTTAATGTAAAATCGTTATGCGTCGCTTTTACTGCCCAGGACTGCCCAGTGTGAAAAATAAACGATGAAGGTTTGACTAAATTTGAACGTTGGACCCAGGGCCGTCTTGGATTTTCGTTTTATGGCACCCATGTCGTCCATGTTCTGAAAGTGACCCCTTACTGACCCATTTTCGGTTTTATTGTATAAATACCGGTCCCTAATTGGACCAGCTGTGGGAAATTATACTAGTTTTCAGGGAAATATACACCTGACGGTTTTACAGCAGCATATGACATCCTTTAGTGTGCTATTTAAATATAGTTCCACTAGGATGATCCCAAGTTATATACTCTTTGAAATTCCACGTAGTATTATAAATTCTTTACTGTGGCAAAAATTTGATTAATATTGTCCAATAATTTTTCACTGTACTGTATTACATAACTTATTTATCTATTATTTTTGCTGTATTCTATGATTGAACAAATAAAACTTGATTTGAAGATTTGAAGGTAATTTGCAGTTGAGATTATTACCCTTGGCGGACCCCTGTTCTCAATACATGAAAAAGGAGACACATTTAAAATAGCCAAGATACAAGAAAAAATGACACTTGTGCTCCTGCAAGAAAAAATACACACTAGGGTTTATTGTGCTGATATGTTTAGGTAATTGTTCCTATTGGATCATTGCACTAGTCACAATCACAGCTGAATTAGTACCCCTAGCGGGATTAGAACTTGATTATTGTGAATTTGATAACCCTAGAGCGGTAGTCCCGCATTGCAGCTAGTCCCTCTTTTTTTTCGGAACGAGCATGGGTTCCTGAGCAAAATCCAAGATCGTTGATTGCTGATCGGTTTCCATTAAGCCGCCATTTAAGTTTGAGTATTTGCTTCGCAGCATTCCTCGCGTGGCTGATTCGCTGATTCCCGATGACCCCGGGAATATTTACGCAATAAAATGAAGAAACAAACACGAACGGTGAATTCTCGAGCGAGAAAATTGGATCAGGATTATCCTCGGAAGGGCCCAATTGGAGAACATAAATACAAGTGCAATTATGGGGCGTCGGATTAGAGCGTTCAAAAGTCAAGTGGGTCGATGTGCTTCCGTCTTCTCTATTTCTTCCTGCTTCATAAGGGTTGCTTCTTTAATCCGGTAATTAATTAATAGGTTTGCTTGAATCAGTCTCTTCCCGGCTATGTCTCAAACATACGTGGGGAGGGGGGAAACAAATAGAGGAAAAAAAACAGTCAATAGCCAATAAGATAGCTTCTTTTTATTCGAGAGACACCCTACACAGTGAGATAGTGAGGGGCTCTCTATTACTATGCTCAATAATTCCATAAACTAAGTTTTCCGACCATAAAACTTCGAGTTCTTTTTTTATTTTGTTTTGTTTCTTTGTTTTGGCAGACAGAAAAATACACACTTTAATTCCGTCAGGCCTTCGGGTACACGTAAAACCAAAGGCGTGAAGTAAGACCGTTTCGCCTCGAAATATATATAATAGTACATGGATAGGTATTAGTAAATGGATTGACTAAAAACTTATGCTAAACACTTACACATGAAGAAAGACATCATGAAGGAACCACAACGACCTCCACAATTCGATGCTCAATCTGTTTTCCATTCACCCGCACAAAAAGAACGGATTCAACAGCGAACCTTTATCTTAAATCCCTCTGCCGCAACTCGATGATCGGCTAGAAATCATGACTGTATAATTTTTGAAAACTCTATGTCCGAACACGTAAACGTGTAAAAGTAGATTGAATATTACAACATTTTACGGCTGTCTCCGGTGTGTATTGTGTTGTTTTCGTAGATAAGAAATTAATGTACATCGTTATGAATGCAGCTGTTACTGCCCAAGACTGCCCAGTGTGAAAATAAAGGATGGAAGTTTGACTAAATTTGAAGTTGGACCCGGGGGGGGCGCCGTCTTTTCCCTGGGATTTTCGTTGGGCACCCATGCCCGTACCAGGGGTTCTGTAGTGACCTCTACGGACCAATTTTGGTTATTTATAAAATATTACCAGGCCCCTAATTGGACCAGCGTTGGTGAAAATATACTGTTTTCAGTGAAAAGTGTACACATAACGGCACAGCAGTATGGCATCCTTACTGTGTTTTTTAAAATATTTTCACTAGTAATAAGTATTATCCCAGTAATATACTCTCTTTTGAAAAAGACACTTGATGTATTATAAAACATCTTACTGTATGATGCAAAAAATATAAAAAATTTTGATTTAATTATTGTAAGAAATAATTTTTCACTGTAATGCATTTTTACATAATTATTTTATCCTATGTTTGCGGTAGGCCTATTCTATGATGAAACAAAATATAAAGTGTTGACGATTTTGAAGGTAATTGGAAGTGAGATGATACCCCTTCGGACCTGTTCTCAATACAGACAAAAGATACACATTTAAACATAGCCAATATACAGATAAAATACACTTGTATACTGCAAGAAAAAATACACACTTAGGGTATTTTGCTAATATGTTTAAAGGTTAATTTTCCTATTGTATTACTAACCAGTCCTAATCACAAGCTGAATTTGTCCCCCAGCGGGCTAGAAACTTGATAATTGAATTTGATCCCCTAGCGGTAGTCCCGCATTTGCAGCTAGTCCGTCATTTTTCGGAACGAGCATGGTTCCCGAGCAAAATCCAGAACCCCCCCTGGCGTGTTGATCGGTTCCATGGATGCGGCCAGATGTTTGAAATTTACTTTGCAACATTCATCGCGTGCTGATTCGCTGATTCCCGAGGACCCGGAATCTTTAAGCAATGAAGAAGAGAAAACAAACCACGAACTGAGAATTTTCTCGAGCCAGAAAAATTTTTTTTCGAATAGGATTATCCTCGGAAGGGCCTTATATTTTACATCATTGATGACAGAGTGGCGACCCTATTCAACTTTACATTGGTTTGCCACACAAGGCGTCACGGGAATGCCATGTCTAGAATGGGCTCATTAATGGGTACAGCTAAGGATTTATGGCAGAGTTGACAAACAGCAGGACCGCGACTGATATGCGGCTAGACTGCCCCGATACCATCTATCGTAAGCATATCCTTTCCGGTATGTTCAATTGATAATGGTCGTTAACAGATTAAAGACGCGATTAAGGTGTTTGAACAAATGAAGAAAATACTCCATTTGCAATCAGCATCCGTGCTACTTGATTACGAATTCCCTTATTTGCAATGATCTACATTCTTGCTCTTGAATTCGATGCAATTTCTCGTATTTTAGGGCGCGAACATGATGTTCATATATGCGTAAGAGGCTGGGTGTGAATGAGATGATAAACGCCAAACCTTGAACATCTCGATAAGAGGAAGAATTCTCTGCTAACTCTAAAGCAATTTTGAAAAATACGTGTTTATGAACTGACGGGAATTCTTCCGTTTGAGGCCAATATATGCAACCTTTTTTATGTTGACCAAATCGGGGCGTAGCAAACACGTGGAAAGTATTGCTTGCACGCAAGCATGCGCTTGGGCGGAGAACTTTCGAGTACGAGATTTCCTTGAATTGCACGAGGCGTATGGTTTGCAAATGGATCATAATAAAACGTTCCAATGACACCATGGTACGATTCTCTATACGAAGAAAAGAAAAGTAAGAGAGAGATATCCAATATAGAAAGAGAGCACCCATAGATGAATATAGTGGGGTGTCGAGCCTGTTCGATGAACTGAAAAAGAGCCCATAAGTACACACCGAAGATGATCCCAAACATACGATTTGTCTGGCCAAAGCCAGATGGCAGGGTATTATTAGTCTTGTTGCATACGCGGTAACGGAGGTTGGTAGCGGAAAACGGTGAACAATGAAACGTTAAATACGAGGAACTCCAAAAAAGAAAAATGCCTGGATAATGATCGTAAAGAGAGCTGATCCATACTTCCAGATAACGATTTCGCGGCTTACTTAGTCGGTCAGGTTCAGGTTAACAGCAATTTCAAAATGACCAAAAAATTTCGTTAGGATTACTGCCTTGCATTTTGTATATTGTCTTAACTTATGCTGAGCCAGAAGATCAGCAAAATGTGAAGTTGTAGATGCCAGTAACAGCATTTTAAGAAAACAAAAGATAAATTCTGTTAGAATTTACTCCCCAATCTCAAAGCAGTTTCCCCCCACCTGAGAAAACAATTATCCCCCATGATGAGTTTTCTATATAAATCGGGACAATGCTCACTTCGCAAACATTTCAAAATTTAACCATTGAATTGAAGTGCAATATCTCTGGACACGGCCCTTAATACTGAATATGAAATGAAATTAGTTAGTAAATCCGTGCCACCCATGTTCATTAAAATACCCTTAACTCCCAACTATTCAATATTGGTATACAGTCATTTTGATTGAAAGCGGTTTTTGTGGTGTTTGGAAACAGAATGAAAATTCAATAAGAAAAAAAAGCAGCTTTCCACTAATTCACCCATATATAGAAAAACAGGTTGGGAAGGACGTTAAATAAAAAAGGATGATTTTGTATCGAATAAGATGCCATTTAAAAAAATGGGACTTCCCAATATTGAGCATTCATTCTCTTTGCTATCCGTCATACTATAATTTTAGTTTTTTGCACCTGGTTAAATAAACAAAAATCATTTCAAAATCATTCTACTCATTTTTGGAAAAAATTTTATTCAAATCTTTCCAGAAATTGACGAAAAATCACCGAAAACGGCATTTGTTTAAATACACGGTGCGATGAGAGCAGCACCAACCCAACGCATTCCGAATTGTCTATCCTAAAAAGACAGACCATAGGAGGCATACGGGCGTTCATATCATAACATAAGTGTGCCGAAACACCCGGGTGCCGAAATACCCGGTGGGGTGCCGAAACTTCCATCCCTTCGGAACTGGCGAAGAACCCGGGCATTCGGAAGAGGAGAAGGGAAGGGAAAATAAACGGTGTTGATGTGGTTAGTGCCACGTGTTCAGGCATTATCGTGATTTTAGGACCAATACTACACTGAAACTCATTAAACCAGGCTTTTGGAAAATTTTGGAACAAACATGTATGTAAGACATGAATACGACTTTTGTAAAGACAAAAGCACCCACATAAGCCCAGAAGATGAGTTTCCCGCGCGTCGTTCAGCAAGTAGCCCGGAATCGGAAGCAATGTAACGTTATATGCCATTGGTATACATATGGCTCCCATGTAAAGGTTCCACTTTATTGAAGTAGGAGGACAACACGGGTTAGGTTTAGTGTGTGGGTGGAGTAATATAGGGTTAAGATTATGGTGGAAGGATGGGTAGGGGTATGGATAGTGTTAGGGATAGGGATGCTAGGGGCCTACCAAACATGATGGATTAGACCTTAGTGATTTTTACTTGTCCCCAAATTGGGGGGTTATATTTTTTTTCTGATGGAGGGGGGTCTGTGAAATTCTTATTCAGTAAACCAAGCACATATCAGGACTTTTCTTAAACAAACTACCATCTTTCATTTATCCGGCCCCCTCCCTTGTAAATAATAAACAGGCAGAATCTTAGCCTGTCGAAGGAGCTGAGTCAACTCAACACTTATTTCGTGTCATCTGTGTCAGTACAGCCACTGACATTAAGAACTTATTCAATCCAACAACCGCACGCTTGTAATAAGATCACCCCTCTTGCAGAACTACTGGGGCAACCCACTGGTTTCGCAAGTACCCCGCCGTACGACAGGGTTGTTATGACCGTAGCCCGTATTCGGCAAGTTCATCTGCCGAAAGGCCGGGTGTTTCGGCATTAGCCGGTTTTATGTTCGGCGCAGCACATAGCTAAACTATTGCAGACTGACATCATTTGAGACTATTTTGAAAAGCTGTCCTACTCAAGGTAGTTTCGCCTCACACGGGATCATTAGGCAGGAGATGGGCGGATGTGCTCAGACAGGCCATTAGAACATAGTTTCCTATACAGGTGGTCCCACAAAAAATTTAGCTAAAGCGCCTCCAAGTCAGTCTTTAAAAACATTATGCTAATTAAATATATAATTTTTAAAAAGTATGTATATTAGCTTGGCCAGAGTTTCAAAAGGCGAGGTTAATCGTATCTTGGCGCCAAATCTGTCAGCGTTACTAATGAGATAACTGCTTAATGCCGAGTTTTAGCCTGGACATAAATAAAAAAAAACAGTCAAAACTATTACTGGTTGATCCTAGTTGAAAGAAATATGTGGTTTTTACTTAGCGCTGAATGCAAGATCAACGTAAGTGACATTTCTGTCGAAATTGAGTTTTTGGTGATTTTGAAAGAGGGGGTATTCGCGCATAATTTAAACTAGGTGAGATATGTAAGTGATTAAAGTTTTTAATAGAAAAATTAATTTTATATTATTTAGTTTTTTAATTAGTATTTTGTAGTTAGTGCAAGACCAACTTAATGGCACTTACGTTGGTTTGGCACGCATTGAGGCAATTTGACCTTTTCAGTTGCACGGACCAACGTAGTGGCCACTTCGTTGGTGCTTGCATTAAAACATATTTGCCCCTTTCAGTTGCAAGGGACCAACGTACGTAGCACTTGCGTTGGTCTGCATTAAAATTTTTTTTTTTTCGTGCAAGACCAAAAGTACGTGACAACTTACGTGGTCTTTGCATTAAAAAAATTTTGCACGCTTTTACAGTGAAGACCAAAGAAGGGCATTACTGGGTCTTGCATTAAGCAGTTGTGCACCTGTCAGGCAAGACCACGTAAGTGGCACTTACGTGGTCTTGCAGAATAGACATAATGATGTCACTTACGTTCTCTTTTTGTACATTAAATTAATTACGTTTGTCAAGTTAGAAGTTTATTTCATTTATATCATACAAAGACATTTCCCTATTGTAATACTGCTAAATATGGGACACACCACCTATAAGAATCCAATTAGAAAAACACAAAATGTTCTTCATGCAAAATATCAATCAAACTGCACTTACGTTGGTCTTGCATTCAGCCGACGACTTGTAACAAGGGACAGCTTGTTTGGCACACCATTAACTCTGTTGTGCTGATGTTTATGTTAAAGTATATTGCTTTCTATTGGCTGCATGACTAAATATGTAGGTGTACATGTTTTGATTGTCTATTCCTGGTTAAAATCGCGGCTATTAAGGACACTATCAATGACCCATCCAAAAGAGTGCAAATATTCGGAAATTTGCAGGAATAGCCTTAAAGTGGAGTGATGGATACGTTTGTAGAATTTATCATAATACTTTTTCCCAATGAAGAATTGCCAGAAAGGAAGGAGAAAACGGCATTATCAAAGATAAGAATCCCCATTCAATTACGTGTTTAGTAAGTGCCGTACGGAGAGTAAATGACAAAAATAACCGATTTTGTCCGTATTAGGTGGCTTTTGGTCTTTCTTTGCAGGGATGTCTAGGATACCCAGACTTGTTACAAAATGCACAAGTCTGATTTTTGATGATTTTTTTTCGATTTTCTGAGTTAGCAATTCACTGATAGTGTCTTTAAGACGGGTCCAATATATGGCAGACCAGAGTACTTAAGATAAAGTAACTGATATATACGTGAGGTTATGTTCGATTAGGGGGCCTTTACACCTAAATCCTATATCCGTTTTGAGGGCCCATGGTTATAAACACCATTAAATACTTCATTCTGGTCTTTAAGCTTTTAAGGCAGATATTCAATTTTCTTGATTTGCCGCCATTTGGTTTGAAAGTAAAAATCAGGGTGGCCCAAAGCTTATTTAAAAAATTTAATTTTTTAGGTTTTTTCTTTTTTTAAATTAATTTAAAAACCACATATGTAAAAAGTGGGCCCCAAGGCTAAAACATAATCTATGTGCATTTTTGTCCACATCAGGTTCTAGTTTGAATTTCAACAGTCAAATATTATAGTAAATTATATGGCAGTTTATTCGAATTTGGAGGTAATAAATTTCTTGATTGCCGCCATTTTGGTTTTTTTAAAGTAAAAAATAAGAGGGGGCCCAAAGCTTATTTAAAAAATATCGTCACTGGGTGGGAAAACCTCATAGGTACTTCAAACCAAGTATGGTAAAAAGTGGGCCCCAAGGACTAAAACATCATATGGCGGATTTTTGTCACATCAGGTTCTAGTTGAATGTCAAAGCCAAATATTATAGTAAATTATATGGCAGTTATTTCAGAACTCGGAGTAAATAATTTTCCAAAAATATTTAGAAAGGAAAATAGTGTGCAAAAGACATTACAGCAAATTAAAGTGTTGGGTTGTCCTCTCAGGACAAGTACATGGTTTTGTCAGTTACCGTTTTTACTACGCTGTAGGGGTTTTGCTCTTAAAGGTCAGATGCACATAGGAGGGTTTTCCCGCCCAGCGACGAGTACGATTACATAAAACCGCTAGTGCATATGTGGTAGGAAATAGTCCAGTTATGAGCTGGGATGTACCGTCTATTATTGGGTTAGAGCCAAGTGTTAAAATAAATGGAATATTTATTTTGACCGTTGTATAGCCGCTCCGATCCCTGGACAAAAAATTACTCCACTTCTAAATCCACTATGGTGATGATTCACACTATCTGGTGGTAGGAGTGTGATTTTACCACTAGACCAGAACCTCCAAACAATAAAGACTTTTCAATCATTGACTGAGTATTACACATCGGCAAATCAATTGGGAAAAAAATTGGATTGCTTTTGGAACCGGTCAGTTGAATTAGTAGTTGTAGAAATTTATCGCATATTATGCTTTGGTCAAAGTTTGAAAATAACGGATGGACAAAATATAATTTTATTAGAAAATAAAAAGACAATGGAATTAGGTGGAAAAACCAAACAACTTTGATGAATGTAAGTAGATCTCGAAAATAAAGACATGGCATTCATGAATGCTTTGGGTTTAGTTATGCAAATGCTTT
>JAMKCH010003373.1:0-35668 GCA_023653785.1 Ophioderma brevispina | reverse complement strand
TCTGTCCGGCGATGTACATCAAACCATTATAGAACCTGCACTTCAAAACCAGTATCTGAATTCCATATCATGTTATTTCATAACTAACAGATAAACTTTGTAAAAATGTATATTCAATTAGTCAAAATCCACACCCATACTATTGTAAATGTGTACATTCAAACGTTAGAACCCGGGCGTAAGAGAGGATTATGTGCAAATAATATATGCTTAGCAAAAATAAACCCCTCTATTTCGTGAGTAAAACCTGGCTAACAAAGATTTTGTTTGCCGACAAAATAATCTAAAGGTCAAACATTTAATCAGCAAAGGTCGTCTAATACCGTTTCAATTGAGTTTTAACACTAATCACTACCAAAACTCAATGAGCTGAGGTTCGGAATATGCACCAAGTCAAAAAAGATGCGATTGACGTCATGGTACCAACACTCATAATGGGCACGAAATCGAATCCATCGTGGACCTTGCGTCCCGCCTCAGGAAGGTGCGCCGGAGGCCCCGGGTTCGAATCCCGCCACGGACGTCCATCTTACTTTAGTTTTCTATCCTTTACCCCCGTCCCTTCCCTCTCTGGAGATAGGTTAGAAACCTAAAGGCGGTTAGGGTTAACATAGGCACTATCTAAAAAAGTTATCATTTACATTGATATCAAAAATGTTGGGTATATCAACACTAATGGCATTTTTTCATCCTTACAGAGGAAGGAACACTTTTCCCACAACATTCTTCAATACAGAGAAAAAACTGCCAGATGCTACAAAGCGGTATCCATAAATGAATGTCATTCTATAAAATTCCACTATACTTATGAATTCCAATGTAATGCAGATAAGACCTAATCTTTAAAAATAATACTCATTTGTATTTGGCTACGACGGAGAGAAAGAACCAGGTGGAGGATGGTTTGCAGGTAGGATACAATGGCATGGAAAGATAGCATCACATGTTTATATTTGGATGGCTAGAAAGACAACACTCTCACTAGAAAAGAATTAAATGGCAAGTGGTATCCTAGTATGGCTACTTAGGAGCATTAGTTGAGAAGCAAAATAGGCAAGATAAAAAAAGAGTACAATATAGGGAAGATGTAAAATACCACATGGTACAAAATGATTTAAGACATTTTAAGGCACCCAAATATTGGTCATTGATAGTAATTTCATAGACTATAGAAACTCAATACATTCTACCTTTATTGGCTTACAGAAATGCTTAAAAGAGAGAAAAGGGTGATTCCGATGTGCTATATTTCAAGTAAAACATAGCTGAATTTCATATTTGCTCCTATACGAAATTAGAAATTTCAAATTTTTTGTACGAAAGAAACATTTTTTAGCATAATCCTTTCAGATGGGGTTATTTTTTATGGAAAGCTTTACATCAGGGCAAAAATTAGTACTTTCGATTTTTTTAGGGACACCTGATATGTGAAATCTCTCGTTGCACCTTTAATCTTGTTATTGATATACCAATGTTTCGTGATACTGTTTTTGAGATACCATCAATATGCTGTTTCCAAGTAAGGTTTTCATTTTACAACCCCTAGAAATTTAATTGAAGATACTCTTTGTAAAGACACATCTTTAAGAATGATATTAATTGGGTGTACATGTAAAAAATCATCATTTGAAGATTTTCCAGCACCAATATTTGCTGTCATATGCGGAGTTACTAAAACCATATAATTTGTTTTTGAAGCATTACCAGATAATTTATTAGCTCTAAACCAGTTGCTTCAATTCGTTATTAAGTTGATTTTAGACTCAATATCTGTGTATGAATATGTGATAGTCGTATCATCTGCATATAATATAAAATCTAGTACATTTGAATAATTAGTAATGTCATTAACATATATTATGAATAATAAGGGGCCATTACGTATGGATCCTTGAGGAACACCACAAAGTATATTTTTGAATTGGGACTGTTTAGAGTTATATCTTACAAACTGCTTTCTAATGCTTAAATAATTAGTAAACCATGTAGGCCTATAAACAATTCCCCGGAATCCATAATGGTTTAATTTATGAAGTAATATATCGTAGTCAATAGTGTCAAATGCTTTTGACAGGTCTAGAAAAATCCCAATTGTTGTTTCTTTGTTTTCTACCACTGTACTGATTTTATCAACTAATTTGATTATGGCCATATAAGGCATAAAAATTGTTTGTTTGGCGTAACCCGACCGACCCTAAAAAACCTGCCGACTCGAAAGTTTTTATGCAAATTAGCACAAAATAAAAAAAAATATTCTGCCGACCGACCCATTATTTTCATCCACAATTTTAAAAAAAAAAAAATTTTACCAACACAAAGATGAAAATATAACAAAACAAGACAACAAAGCAACTACAACAAGTAAAATAAAAGATCTTTGCTATGTCATTGAAAAAAACTTTAAATAGTAGCACTTGTATTCATTTAAAAGTAAAACATTGAGAAGATCTAAAAAATAAAAAATCCGACCGACCCTGATATTTTTTCTCTGTTACGCCAAACAAAAATTTTTTATGCCTAAGCTGAATGATTTTTTTTCTGAATCCTGTTTTTCATTAAGTATTTCTTATGTAACTCATGTATCTATTGAAAACCAATCTTTCTAAAATCTTAGAAAATTGACGGTAGGTGAGTGAAACTGGTCGGTAATTTGAAAATAGTTCAGTATCTTCTTTTTATCCCCCTGGCTTGAAAAGCAGAGGGGGATATTGCGAGGGTGCGCATGTCCGTATGTAATATGTGTGTGTGTTCCAGTTTGGTTAGGTTTCGTTTTTCGCGTCTCCTTTGAAAAGTTTAAGTTCGATTTAAACCAGACTTGGGATGAAGGTGCAATAGGGGTTCCTTCATATGTGGATGATGGCATTTAAAGGTCATGGACCAAGGTCAAATGTCATCTGAGGTCATGTTCCAGTTCCAGTTTGGTTAGGTTTTGGTTAGGTTTCGTTTTTTCGTCTCCTTTGAAAAGTTTAAGTCAGATTTAAACCAGACTTGGGGTGAAGGTGCAATAGGGGTTCCTTCATATGTGGATGATGTCAAAGGTCATGGTCAAAGGTCAACTAAGGTCATGTTCCAGTTTGGTTAGTTTTTGTTTTTCTGGTCGTCTTTGAAAAGTTGAAGTCCGATTACAACCTAACTTGGGTCGAAGGTGCAATACGGGTTCCTTCATATGTTGTTGACGTCAAAGGTCACATACCAAGGTCAACGGTCATCTGCGGTCATTTTCCCCTTTGGTTAGGCTTTCATTTTTCAGAAACTGCTACATTTCTAGATATTTTTCCATGAGAACAATTTATTGAATTTTGATGCCCTGCAACTGACAACTGTGCCAACTAACCAACTTGTGTATACTGCCATCTTGCCAGGGGGATCGCGCAAGTTTACTTGCTGTATTTTTTATATATAGGCATGACCTGTGCTACTTTTAGGTCTTCAGGGACTATACCTGTGGATAATGAAAGGTTGAATATTGCAGTAAGTGGTTGTACAATTTCATAAGCAATTTGTTTGATTATAAAATTACCAAAGCTTATAATTTATATTCATTCTGAACTATTGGTTTCATGAACATATGCAAATATAGTGCTCCTCAGTAGCCATACTAGGATACCACTTGCCATTTATTTCTTTTCTAGTTAGTGTTGTCTTTCTTGCCATCCAAAATATGATGCTATCTTTCAATGCCACTGTATCCTCCCTGCAAACCATCCTCCACCTGGTTCTTTATTGTGCCACCTTGTTCTTGTTAATTACAAGGGGTTTTAAGATAGGAAATTCAATTAAATATTACCCATCGGACACAATATTACATGATTAGGACTATATATGCTGTATGGTTTGAGTATGTGATGCAATTGTCGATGATAAGTTGGTCTTTGTTTGTGCACGTAAAATACCGTTTGCACACCTTAAGTTACAATGCTAAATTTTAACTCTAGTATAGGGTTTTTGTTTTGTCATCAGAGAACAAATGTATCCCACTAAAGGAGTATACAGAGTTGACAAACCACACACACAAAACTCAACTCAATTACAAAGTCATGGTCATGTGTCATATGGTGTCCCACCCATATAGTTGGGCGTATAACGGGTACAAGCTGGCGAATAATTACGGTATTCGTACCTACCCAAGTAGAAAAGGCCAACTCGGACCCGACAGGGACCACCTAGTTTATGGGAATTTGGGTGGGTAGGTACGATGATAACAGTCGGCCAACTCTACACTCCTACTGTCAGGCAAATCACATGAGCATTAAAAAATATCGCTATCAATTATGATAATGATTCCGTGTACATTTCATGAGAATATCAGGCCAAGTCCTGTTCCTGTACATGGCGAAATAACACTTGCAATACAGCCAATCACCACTTAACTAAACTAGTGTGTTTATGAGCATTCCATTTGTAGGGAGTACTTTTTGATGATTTAGGCATCATACAAGTGCTGATCACTACACCTCTTTCTTTTTGTGAATAAAATAACAATTATAATATTGTGATTCTACTCACGCGATCTGTGGGTCACTTTGATCAGGAAAGTGCGACCGCCGCCATACGTGGTTATATGCACACATCCCCACCACCAGATGTGTAATTATACAATGGATTTGTAGATCGGCGGTGAAAGTTGTGAAGGACTCACTCACGGCAAGACTTGGTAAGACGGACCACCCGTATTTGCCGATTGCCTGCCACGTACCCTTTGCCATACATCACATGTTCAGCATTATCACGTTACGTGGTATCCATAAACATAGCCTCCAGCCTATGCACGGTATGAATCAGGGCGATGCACTTGGTTTGAGGTGGAGTTTTGATTGTTTGAACTTCTAAAAAAAATGAAACCTATATTTCACTAAAATAGTGTGAGAATTCAACCGGCCCGCAACTCCGCAATAAATCTTTACCATACTAGAATCAGGATGCAGTCCATAGCATTCACATGTGACATCACAATTTCAAACAATTTTCACTAACTAAGCAGCTCAGAAATTATCGAGAATTTGAGGTAGGTACGCATACCGGAATAATTAGCAAGCAGCTCAACTCAATTTCAGTTATAGTTGGTGGCGACATTTTATCCTCCTCTTATATGTTCAACAAGCTGCTGTAAGAGCATTGAGTGTGCAATTGTTTTAAGTTAGGCTCATTTCAAAGCTTATTATTATACTTTCTAAATCTCTTTCACTCTTTATACGGAAAAACCTCAATACTCGATTACGTGTATTCAGATAGGACAAAAAGTAACCTAGTAACTTTAGTAAAAAAACCCCCACAATGTAAGACACAGTACAGAAAAGTACTCCCACAACGTTAACATACTCCCACAATGTCTCTATATACTTAAACAAGACTCACACATGTAAGAAGAAAAGTACTACCACAATGTAAAATACATCCCACAAGGTATCTTTATATTACAATATACTCCCACAATGTGTCTCTTGTACCGTCCACATACACACAACACCACACACACACAACAAACATATCCATACATCAAAAGCTACATTGTGGGGTTTTACTAAAAATCTCTTAAAAAAGTCACTTTTTTTTTTTCTACTTTTTAAAGAAAAACACACATTTCAAAACGAATAGGTAACGAATTTAAAACTATATAGTACACAAATTGTGTCTTTAAAAAAAGACACTTTTTTAGAATTTTAAAGAGAAGTGTTTTCATTTTTTTTACTAAATTTCTCACTTCTTAGCCAAGAGGATTGCGACGCAGGCTCTAAAAGTTACTAACTAGAAAAATCCTCTTTTCTACTCTTTACGGAATAAACCTCACTACTATATAGATTGCAGTTTATTCCATTATAGGACAAATCGTAAGATAGTAAACAAACAACCCCACAACGTCAAATAGTCAAATCAGAACAAAGCCCCACAATGTCAAATAACCCCACAACGTATCATTTTTTTTTTTTTTTTCTTTTTTTTTTTAAACCAATGAACAACCCCACCAACGTTATGAAGTACACACAAACACACCACCACCTGAGCTGAGGATGCTTACAATTACTTAGTGGGATAGAGTTAGAATAAATGCTTGTACAAATAGCTACAAATGCTCAATATTGATTTATAAATTATTTTCTGTAAAAGACACATTTGCTTAATTTGTAAGCAGGATGCTCATTTATGGATGATAAATGATATTCGAGTGTAAGGCTGACATGTAATTGACAGTAATGAAACACTGGTGGGGCGGGGTTGGTTAGGGGGAGGTAAATAAATTCCCAACCAGAATCGCCCCCATGTAACAGATCGTGCCCCCCCCAAAAAAAAAAAAAAAAAAACTCACGGAGAAAGAAACAAAGTTGAGTCATATAATCCAAATTGGGAAATATACTGGTCTTGAAAATTGACAACCAGCTCCAGGTACATGTATAGTTCACTCAATCTATGAAAAAGACTAGGTTAACCTAGAAGACTTTGAGGTACACAGAAGGTTTTTGGCTTGTAATATCGTAAAAGCTCTCCCTAACAACATATCAAAAAGGTAGCAAAAGGGAAAGACATGGCAAGACATGCCAATTTGCATTTATTCCATGGGCATAAACGTCCATATTTCGACAAAGGTATATAGCTCATAAATGCAGGTTTAGGGAGATTTTAAATTTCTGTAAGATTCAGGCGCGGATCTAGGGAGGGGGGCGCGGGCCTCCCGGTAATTCTGGCAAAATCTTGTAAATAGCCCATTTTTGACAAGTTTCAGCCTTAAGCCCCCCCCCCCCCGTTAATTTTGACGTTTTTCAAATCTGGATCCTCCCCTGTATTTGAACATGTTTTGCGTGCTATAATGCCTGTAAGATGGGTAGCACTTGCATTTATATATGCAAAAAATGATGGTCATTATTCACGATGACCGCAGTTTTCCTCCAGCCAAATTCACTTTGCCTTCTGGATGTTTTGGTCAGACTCCTATTGGGATGGGGAATTTTTATTTAGGTCAAATTATTCTCCGGGTGGGTACACTCCGACCAAAATTGGGTAGCCGGTGTGTGTCCCGCCAGGTAAAAAAATCGACCCCTGTTTGTATATGACCAATTGTACAAATATATGAGCCGCTTTCTATAGTTGGTTCCGAAATTTTCGAGACCCCATTTCTATATGGTCTTTTGAAAATTCGCACCATTTTCATAATAATCTTAGCAAAATTGGCCCATTTTCATAGTAACGTTTCCAAAAAATCTGAAAACTCAACCATGTTCTTGTGATTTGACCAGAAAATCCCAGAAAATTGACCCATTTTCATAGAAAAAAAAAGTACAGTTGCGACCGAAAATGGACCCCTTATATAGTATGGCAATGACCTAAAAAATGACCACAATATAGTAGCATGTGGGAAAAATGACCCATTGTTATAATTAAGGGGTGAAAATTTGACCCATATCGGCGGCACATATGTACCTAGTACCTACCCTTTCCACTAGTAACCCCCCCCCCCCCCCCCCGGATTAATTATCAGATAGTAAGAATTCAAAACCTTGGGTCAACTAATGCCGGGGGGCACTCCTTATTTGAAGTGATGGGTATAATGCCTCGGCCAGGTGACAGGGTCCTTTCAGATAAAATGTTGGGCCATTCAGTGTACAAGCTGAATCAAAATATGGTCATTCAGTATGAAACTTTAAGAGGGGGGCCACTGAGGTTAAAACTAAAGTTAAAATAGGAAGTGCTTTTCTTTTCCAGAGTTCAAATTGACATGAAGATTTATAAAATTGCTGCCATGAAATTAACATTGTTTAAATATTGCACGTTGGCCGCGAAAATTTTGAATTTGGGTGTTTCAAAATTCTTTAAAAAGTGGGTCAACTTTTATTCAAACTTGTGAAAAAAGGTTGATACAGGAAAGAATGAAAATGGGGATCATTGAGTATGTGACAGTTTAACAGCCCCCCCTTAAGGTGTTGGGGAGGGGGTGGGGTTTTGCAGGGTGTTGGGGAGGGGTGTTGAGGGGTGTTGGGAAGGGGGGGGTAGGGTGTTGAGGGTTGGTTGGGGAGGGAGGTGGGGTGTTGTGTTGCGGGGGGTGGGGAGGGCGTGGGTGTTGCGGGGTGTTGGGAGGGGGTGGGCTGTTGCAGGGTGTTGCGGGGTGTTGGGGAGGGGGTGGGGAGTTGCGGGGGTTGGAGGGGTGTGGGTGGTGCGGTGGGGATGTTGGGAGGCGGTGGGGTGATGCGAGGGTGTTAAGTGGGGAGGGGGGGGTGCTGCGAGGTGTGGGGAGGGTGTGGGGTTTGTTGCGGCGGTGGGGGAGGGGGCAGGTGTGCGGGGGTGTTGGGGCGGTGAATTTTGGGGGGGGGGTTGGGGTGTGGGGGGAGGGAGGTACTGGCAATCTCCACACGTATCTGCTTGCACAATTTTTTGGGAGGAAATACATCAAACAATTGCAATCTGGTCTGTTGCTCTTTGTCTTACAGTATGCGCGAAAGCAAGCGAGATTGTGGTTTGAGAACCGCCTTGTTTATGATTATTCTATTATGCGTGGGCATGAACAGTATAATTACTTTAACAAATTCTTCAATTGAAGTGTTTGCAGTTATGTCGTGCACCACGCAAAAACCCAAGATCTAATGTAGACGGATATTCAGCATGGACATGTTCTTGATGGAATTTATTTGCTGTAGGTTGTGATTGACAGTTTGTGTTGAAGTTCCATCACTGTTCCTGGCAGCAGGTGGTTCTAAAGCAAGTCAGTGGGCGCAGATCCTTCAAATACAACAAGGATTACTAAAAACTGCAGCAGCAAATGAATCCAGCTGCATACCAGGTAATTCAAGTGAAATTTGAAAGAAGATTAAAAGCAAATCATTATCCTGGGCTGAATCCAGTTGAAACAAGGTTTTAAAACTATTCTTTTCCAAATTGAAAGTAGAGTGGGTGTTGAAAGTAGAATTTCACTTCCAATTTTCACTGGGAACTCTGATGAACCATTGCCATGTAAGAGTGGTGATTGGGAAATATTCTCTAATGGCTATCCCTACACGACACAGTAGTTACAAAAACTGCATTGGTTACAAAATACAACACATGTACTGCAATATCGTGCCCACATCCTACCTATTGTTCTTATCTTGACATTTTTGACTTTTTTGAGATATTTTGCATATTGTACTATAAGTTATGGATGTATACATGCCACAAAAAGTTAAATCTTGAAAGTGACTAAGTAGTGAGTATTAATTAAGAATTTTGATCAATAAGCTCAAAAACTGATCGCAATCTTCCATACTGTTGTAGTTTTCATTTACATGTGATTGATATCACATAGGTGTATTATAATTAACGCTTGTTCGCAAAACAAGCTGTTTACCTTTCAACATACAGAATCTATGTGTGTGATATGCCTCGTTGAGTGAACATAGGTTTCACATACAGATTTATCTGAACGCATTGACATATAACGGTGAAATTAGCGTCGTTTGCAAAATACGACAGTTTTTGCGTTTCACATCCAGACTAGACTTTGTACTTTTATATCAGGAATGCATTGCACTTTCAAAACGCAAGCAAGGTTAAAAACTTAAAAATGAGGAAAGGTTTTTTTCATATGCAAAATTACAAAGTGAAATTGACTGTTTTATCCATAGTACAAACATGATATCTCCAGGTAGAATTTCAATGGCGATTTCTCGAAAACGGCATTTTTCGTCAGATAAGACGTATGTGATGTGGGCGACATACACATAATATCTCAAACGAATTTTGGTAGAACACACACTGGACCCTCTGAGAGCTTTGATAACAGCATATATAGCTTAATCTTGGTTGTTTTATAACCAGACATTGAAATTGGCTTTTTCCTACAACAGAATGTACCCCAGTACAATCCTTCTCTGAAGAAGATTCAAAATGATCCATCATAGATACTGAAGAGAGGATAGTGAACTAGTCCTTGCAAGACAAGCACTACAGAAACAAATAGCCTCAGAAGATCTCCTGATGTCTACATCAGAGCATCAGTAAGATGAGAGGAAGAAAGTTGCAAACTATAATCCTCACGAGGGAGATAATAATCTGAACAGGATACTGGCTCACTATGAAGAAATTACGTTAGATGAACCTTCTTGCATCAGTCTCCTGAAATTAACTTGAAAATGACCTTAATTACAGTCTATCTCCTCCAAAGTTCTGAAAATGACCTTCTTCTCTCAATCTCCACGAATAACTCCTCATCAGAGAGAGGAAGAGGAGCATTCTAAGAAAAAGAAGTCGCATAAGACGCCTGTCAAAGCGTTTGCCAGATGAAACCCTGATTAGACTTCAGTTGTGGAAGATGCAGACATTATGCAGGGAATGCTTTTCAGGTACTCTAGTTTATTGCAGCATTACATTACAGAATGTCTGACCTATTGAAACACATGCTTGTTACGCCTCTGTTGTATCAGTCATATCTTTGCTTTTATTGTCTAAGCACTGAAATTTACAGGGAAGAATTTTGAATTCATGGTCTTAAAATATCTGTTTTTTGAACCTATATCGACAAATTTCAAATACTGTTTTTTCTAAGTTTTAATATAGGATCAGTGTTGGAGTTAATTTCCACCGAAGGCTTTTTGTACTGTGCTCCCTTATAGCCATTACTATTGATGTTATGAACAGCATGACTGCTTACGATTGTATCAATATTCATGTATTTTGTACGAATTGGACACTGTACCGTGCTTTCAAAGTGGAGAACATGGCCCACTGGTTAGGATATTTCGCCTTTGGTGCAGGATGTCCCCGATTCAAACCCTGGTAATGGCGCACTACTGGGATTTAATTTGGTACTAAATTCTGGATTTAATTTGTAAAGACTTAATTGATTGAATCTAGAGTTCCTTCAGAGTGACGTTCGCTGTCGGTCGCCATTACAGAGAGTCATGCATATTACAGTCAGTGTCGTGAATAATAGGGTGGTAACCCCTGATTGTCCCAAGTCGTCCTGTCAGGTTTGAGGGACACCCCTAGTAGAGTGGTTAATCACCTTTTTGGTATACCTCTGAGGGCTCTGTCGCTCGAAATTGTAATAAATAATAAAAATAATATAAAAGTAAAAACTTACGTCAGGGATAACCTCATCAGATGGTAGATTTAAATTTTTGACTTTTAATATGGATGATATAGGGAGTTTGGTCACCATGCAAGCAATGGTGGGGGGGAAAAAGTTGGGAATCTTGGAAGAGTATGGAGCTTCTTCCTGGGAATTTGATGATGTGGAGGGAATTATGATTTTTAGTAAAGAAATAACAATTGTTGGAATGGGACTCGCTTCCTGAGATATGTACATTTTTCCTGGGGGCACTCCCATCTTGGAAGCACGCGTATTGTCAGGCCTGTTAAGACCCACCTTTTCAGCATCGTTGTTCACCCAAAGACCCCATATGTTTTTTTAAATTTTACCCAAAGACCCCATATTCATATTTTGGTAAAAGTTGCAAAAACTGTTCACCCAAAAAAGACCCCTATTTTTTGGAGAAATTATTGAAAAGGTTCACCCAAAAAAAACCCCGTTTTTTTGAAAATTTTGCCAATTTGTCACTCTGGGAAAACCCTTATTTTGGCGGCAATTTGGCTTTGTCTCTCAACCAAAACGACCCCATATTTTTTTCAAGTCCATCTGTCACCGATGCCAGCGTTTGAAAGCGCGAGCCTAACACCCATATCCATTTCATAGGGAGTGCCCCCCCCCCACCGGAGGAGTACATTTTTTTCCAAGCCATGAATTTTTTAGTGTTCACACATGCCTGTACACAGTGCGTGGTATACGGGGCCTGCCCGCTCTGAGGGTGCAAATTTCCCCGTCTTGGAAAAAAAAAAGCAAATTTTTCCCGGTTGAGGGCTAAAAAACGGCTGATTTAGCATGATTTTCATTTGTTTCGCGGCCAAATCGTCAGCTCCCCCTGACCACCCCACTGTTACGCCACTACCTGACATACGGTACCACAGTGTAATGGTTAGTATGGCGTGGTTGGTTCAAATTATGAACTGTATTACATGGGATGAAGAAGAAAATGGCTGCATTGTCCATTAAGTGCGCTATGGATCGTAGCCAAAACAAAAACCTTATCTTTTATTCTCTAAAATGATGTTTGTTTGCAAATTTTTCAACAAAAAATTGACTAAGTATCCATTGATCTGATCTATTACAGAGCAAGCTGATGCAGATATGGAAAAAAGCTCTAGCGAAGAAGAAAAAAATGTTGGAAACTTGAAGAAGAAAGAAACGAAAAAAGACAAGAACAAGAAGATTACAAGGCAGTCAAGATGTTCGAGCCGGAGGGGTATATTGTGAAATGAAATCAGTTTTGTCCCGCCGAACGAGTTCGGAACGGGGAGCAGCGGTCCGTTCGTCCGTCCGTTCGTCCGTCAGTCCGGGTGGATATCAAAAATGTTAACCCATGTTGAACACAATTTATCGGAGTTACGTTAAGGGAGGACCATGGAGGAAACTTTGGGAAAGAAGCGGGTTTGATGATTCTGACGTGATTAGATTTGGGGGTATAAAATATGCGTAATGAAGTATCTACTTTGCTATTAATTTATGGGAATGAAAAAATGTTCCTGCAGGCCTTTGTACAAGTTTTCTGGAGTTCGAAGGTGGATAAGATGTAACTCTGGTGAAGGAAAGGTGGGGTGATTAAGATTTGTTCTCAACGCGGATTAGATTTTGGGCGTATTTCAGTGCGAATTGAGTATGCAAAATGAGCAATTAAATATGAAAAAATCAGCGTAATTGCTATATTTTTCAAATCGTTACATCGGATACTCAAAATTCCTGCGCTGCATTGGAAAGAATATCAGGGGGCACATCTTTTGCAATTATGAAAGTATGTGATATATGCGGCGCGTAGGTAGCAAATGAGCTAATAAATATTCATAATTGCTGTATCTCTGAAACGGTATACGTCGGAGGATATGCAAAATTCCTTAGCCACATGAGACTACTATGATAGGTGTTGTGTATTTGCAATATGAAAGTTGTGATATATTGCAGCGGTTTAATGTATGCAAATGAGCTAATTTAAATATGCATAATTGATGTATCTCTGAAACGGTACGTAGGATATGCAAAATTCCTTCGCTACATGAGACAATAATAGGTGACATAGGGGAGGGGGGGGCGGTGGGGTGTGAGAGGTGGTGGGGAGGGCCGGTGGGGTGTTGGGAGTGATTGGGGCCAGGGTGTTGAGGAGTGTGGGGAGGGGTGTTGCTGAGTGTTGGGGGAGGGGTGTTTGTGTGTTTTGCGGAGTGAGGTTTGGGGAGGGGGTGTTGTCGGTTGCAGGGAGTTGGGGGATGTTTGTTGTTTGCAGGGTGGGTGGGAGAGGGCCATGGGGTTGCATGTTGTTGGGAGGGGGATGGCCATGCTTGTTGCAGGGGTGGGGAGGGTGGTGAGGGTGGGTGGGGGACGGGGGGATGTGGACTGTTAGGGGGGTTGGGGAGAGGGAGTTGGAGTGGGGGGGGAGGGGACGGACGAGGGAAGGGGTATTGGGGGCTGGGCGGGGGACGGGGTGGGGGTTGAGGGGGGTGTGGGGCGGAGGTTTTGTGTTTGTGAGGGGGTGGTAAGGAAGGGGGGGTTGTTGAAGAGTGTTTGGGAGGAGGAGGTTGGGGGGTGGGGTAGGAGGTGGGTGGGTTGGGATATTGATGGTGGGTGGGGGGCGTTGTTGGGTGTTGAGGGGAGTTGTGGGCTTGTTGGGGAGGGGATGGGTGTTGTTGCGGGGGGGTTGGGGGGTTTGCAGGGTGTTGGGGAGGAGGGGTGGGGCGTTTTGCGTGTATTGGGGAGGGGGTGGGGTTGTTGTAGTGATGACCCCTCAGTGTTAGTGATCGCGACAGTCGGCGGGGGGGACATATCGTACGCATCGAGGTGTAAAATACGAGTTCGCATTTGTTGGCCTTTGTTTCGTAATTGTTGGTGTTCTTTTGTAAAGGTTTGCAACAAGATATTTTCCAATACTAGGTGTCTCTAAAAAAGAAAGCACGTGTTTTTGCACTGATTGTAAAGCTTTCCATAACAAAATTATCCCCATGAAAGGAGTAAGCTGTTTAAATCTTCTTAGCACAAAAAGTGTGAAATTTTGGGGTATTCTTGCTGTGTGATGAATGAAATCAACAAAATTTTTAAGTTAGACTGTATTTTGTTGTTTTTCACATAGTGACGTATTGCGCAAACGTGTAACAGACTGCGTATTTTCCAACGTATTGTTATTCACACATTGAAATTTGTCGTTGTCACATGTGACATATTTTATGTAACATACGTTTTTGATGTCTAAATAAATTGGAAAGTAATTGTCTTAAATATATTGAAATTTACTTGTTGATTTCCACTGGAACAAACTACATCCCAAATCTTTAAAGCCATTTTTCTCGAAAAATACTCAGTATGTGATTTTACAGCCGACGAAATATCCATTACACAAACATTGAAGGGACGGTGATAGTAAAATGAAACTCTTGGGTGACCTTATAGATCACACAATGAATGTTATAGTTATGTTGAACTCTTAATTGGTCTTACAAATGTATTGTGATTTTTTATCTTTGTTTACCCACAGTATGTACATAACAAAGTCAATGCAGGACTCAACCCTCAGACTTGGCTGAAAGAATGGCGTGACAGGATCAGATCATGTTGCACCTATTAGTGGGCAAACAACTTGCTAACTCTTATATTGCCATACCTGAGCCTTTACAAAATGGGGCAGAGCAGCTTCAACAGGTTCTTCTGGATAAGATCAGACAACTTGTAAACTCTGTGGCAATCATGTAGTGTGTGACATCCGAAAATATAGTTCCTCGAAACGTTTCTCACATCGTCTTCGCAATCTCATGTTGACTTTTGGGTTGCCGCAGGCTGTGCAGGAGCCATCAGCTAAACCACTAAGTTTAACACCAATTCGGGAACAGCTACAAAACCAACGTCTGGACCAGGATATCCACCACCAACATCGGAAAAGTATCCACCACCAACATCTGGATAGGATATCCGCCACCAACTCTGGAGAGGAGATCCGCCACCAAATATGGATCAGGATATCCGCCACAAACATCTGGATCAGGATATCCGCCACCAACATCGGATCAGATATACGCCACCAACATCTGGAGTTCAGGATATCCACCACCAACATCTGGATCAGGATATCCGCCACAAACATCTGGATCAGGATATCAGCCACCAACATCTGGATCAGGATATCCACCACCACCATCTGGATCAGGATATCCGCCACCAACATCTGGATCAGGATATCCGCCACCAACATCTGGGTCAGGATATCCACCACCAACGTCTGGACCAGGATATCCACCCTCAGGCCCAGGTCTGCAATCAACTATACCAGGCATACCACAAACAACCGTACAAGGAACGGCATCTTCATCTATACCAGGATTACCACAATCTAGTACTGGGGGACCACCACCACTGGAATCGGAGTTTCAACCACAAGGACAAGGCTTTTTGCCAACTGGACCAGGTTCAGGTGTACAACAAACAGGTCAAAGCATACCACCACCATCTGAACCTGGCTTGGCACCATCTGGACCTGGGGTATCGCTACCTGGAGCCGGGTGTCCACCACAAGCACCAGACTTCACACCACCTGGTTCAGGCATACCGTCATCTGGCCCTGGCTTCGAATCATCTGGACCTGGCTATGGACCATCAGGACCTGGCTTTGGACCATCTGGTCCTGGCTTTGGACAATCTGGACCTGGCTTTGGGCCATCTGGTCCTGGCTTTGGACAATCTGGACCTGGCTTTGGGCCATCTGGTCCTGGCTTTGGACAATCTGGACCTGGCTTTGGGCCATCTGGGGCTGGCTTTGGACAATCTGGGCCTGGCTTTGGACCATCTGGACCTGGTTTTGGACCATCTGGACCACAGGGATCAGGGTTTCCACCATCTGGAATGAATGCACCACCACCTGGTATGAATGGGCCACCACTGGTATGAACGGGCCACCACCTGGTATGAATGTGCCACCACCTGGTATGAATGTGCCACCACCTGGTATGAATGTGCCACCACCTGGTATGAATGTGCCACCACCTGGTATGAATGGACCACCACCTGGTATGATGGACCACCACTGGTATGAATGGGCCACCACCTGGTATGAATGGCCACCACCTGGTATGAATGGGCCACCACCTGGAATGAATGTACCACCACCCATACCTAGTTTTAATCAATATGGACCAGATTGTCAACCTTATCCAGGACAGGGTCCTCCACCACCACCATTATCTAATCCAGAATTTCAGCATTCTGGACAGGGTCAAACAGGACAGGATTCATTCTTTCAACCACCTGGAATGGGCTTTCAGCAAGCAGGACCAAGTTATACACCAGCAAGAGGACATGGTCCTCCACCACCTGAATCAGGATGTCAACCTTTTGGACCATATCCACAACCTGGTCCTGGGCCATCATCTGGGCCATATTTTGAACCACCCACTGGACCAGGCTTCCTGCCCCGCGGACCAGGTCTGCCACCATCTGGACCAGGTTTGCCACCTCCTCCAGCATACCCCTATAATGAGACATCTCAAAGAGCTCCTTTTTGGCAAAATCAACCTAGGCCAGAACGCCCACAAATGTTTGGGCCACCAGCACTGCCACAGCAACCAAATTGTGCAACAGCTGCTAATCCAAGGCAGTTGGAAGGTGTACCACAGAGTGCACGAATGACTCAAGTATCTTCCAAAATATCAAACAGTAAGACTACTTCAAAGACAACAACAGTCACAGCAAAAGCAGCAACATCTGTTGCAAAGACATCAATCGAATCACCAAACACATTAAAACAACTATTCTCGTCATCTGTTGCAGCTTAATTAACAACTTCAAATAATCAAACCGTAGCAAGTAAAAACAACTGCTCTCAAATCAGTGAAATATCGATGTCAACCACAGCATTGGTATCAAAAGCGAACTCAAGTCACAAATTCAGCAACGTTGCTAGGGCTAAAAATCCTACGCAAAAGCTATTTACTTCCGTGGCCACATGTCTTCAGCCAAAGAATCTTCAAGGCACCAAAAGATACAGGAAGATATACCTAAAGGTTGCCAACACAACCATACATCGTCAGTAAAGGGTAGGATCGCCACCAAGGCCAACACAGATTCCAAAACAAGATAGCAGTAGACCTACATCCTGAAGCTATGAAGTGCAGTATGTCAAGTAAGCACTAAAGAAGCGTAAAATATTCTGTTCATTGGTAGTTAGCAAAAAACACCACATTAACAACCCAACAAAATCTTCAGCCACGAATCTTCAAAGATACATTATCATCCACAGAGCAAAGAAATCAGTCCAAAAAACAACATCATCAATCAAATAAGAAATGGACCAGAGCTCTTCCACTCCTTTAAGTTTATGCTGTAGAGATCATTTCAAAATCAAAGGCACTAGAAAAGTAAAATCGCTGAATGCTGATATGTCTGCAGCTACCGTAGCTTCAAAGAAAAGTTTACAGAAAAGCGTTATCAACGATGCAAAGAAATCATCACAAAAACACTACATTGTAATCAAATTTAAACAAGAAAGGACAGAGACCTGCAGCTCTGTAGCTCTTTTTTGTTTTTTATATGTGGAGATATGTAAGTCAAAAACTTTAAAAGAGGACTAATTCAGGAGATAAGCAACCTCGGGCAATCTCTTCAGCGCCAACTTCAAAGAAACAGCTTTACAGAAAAAAAGGAATTATCAAACAGATGCAAAGAATCATCTTAATCAACTTAAAACCAGAAGAAGCAAAAGGGACTGATGCTTCTGTAGTTTCGGTAAGGAGCGATTCAAGTCCAAGCTCAAACAGATGAAAAGGTTTGTTATCTCTGTGAAGAGTACCAAACCAAAGGAAAAGAATACCAAACCAAACCAAAATGCGTGTTACTCCCCAGCTGTAGATCTACAGTGTTAAACAACTGCATTTCATTTTCAAGGTGTTTTAGTACTTAATGATACAAATTGCTCTAGAAATATTATTTATTTGTTAAAGGCCTTTCCAGGCTGAATTGAATTTATAACAATATCTTGCTTAATATTAAAGAGCAGTGCATCTGTTTTCTCAAGACACAATTAGTGTAAGTCCATACTTCATTATAATCAGGAATAAACAACGCGGGAAATGACTGAGCAGCCAGTTTAAGGGACATGAGAGATCATTTGGTGATAAATTACAAGGCGGCATTCAGGCCGTCTTGTTCTGTTTTGTGCGTTCTTCTTTTTTCTCTCTTTCTTTGTTTCTTTCCGTTCTATCACACCTCAACGGCTTTCGAGCATCAGTCATGTTTGACGATTGTGACTAGACGGATTTCAAATGACCGCTGACTTTGACCATTTATGTCAGATGACATGGACCCTGTCTGATTTGGACGGCAGAAAGGCTTTCAATATGTAATTTAATTGTCAAAATTACTCTCTGCAACAGGCACGCCGATATAAACCAAATACGTTCGAGGAACCATTGACCCCTTGCTCTATAGGATGTTAAGGGATAAGGAGTCAAGGGTCATTAAGGGGGTATTTCCGGTTTGAAAGCAAAAAATTGTGGAAAAAATATTCAAAAAACGTCGCTGTCCTTACAAAATCTACGTAACCCCCCGCTCATACTCCAACGCCTTGTTTGAGTGCGTATTAGAGGCCCACATGTATTGTTACTGAGGTCGTAGGGTCTTTGGGTTGTCCACGTTCAGGGAGCAAAGGTCTTAAGGGGTCAAATTCCGGTCAAAAACCCAAAAAGATTCAAAAATATTCAAAACAGTTTATATCAAAACCCAAATAGTACAGTGACTTAACTTTCAGATTTGCATTCATGTTATCTGGTGTATTCAAGGTATGTTTTATTTGGAGGTCAAAGGTCATTCCGATGTTAAGGGTAAATAATTCAAGATTTTTATCTCCACGAAACTAAGCATAGTAGATTTTTTTATTGCATTGAACAATAGCATGTTGTTGTTGTAGAGGAGGTTTTTTTTTCTATTTACCTGATCACAGGTCATTAAGGGGGTCAAAGGTCTTTTGCCAAAAAATGCCAAAAATAAGACCAAATTGGATTGATCTTAGCCTAAAGAGGACAAAAGGGACGTTATTACTACAGTTATGTAACAGGTATAGTAGAAGAAGTCTATTATAGTCTCGACCTCAAAGGTCAAATCAGGGCAAAGTCAACATTTACAAACAAGCTCCGATTGAACTTGAAATTGGACAGAATAATCCTCGGGATATCGTAAATACAGAAAATTACAGTGAACCCTATTCGTGACCCAGGGGTCACTTTATAGTGGTGCAAAGGTCAAATCCTGGACATGCTGGGATGAGTGTAATTTTAATTGTCAAAATATTCCTTTACAGGATTACGCCGATAACAACTAAATGGGTCAGAGGAACCACGAACCCTTGCTCAGAGAGGGTGTCAGGATAAGGAGGTCAAAGGTCACTAAGGGGGCCATTCCGGGTTTGAAAGCCAAAAATTGTCGAAAAATATTAAAAAATCTCTGTCCTTACAAATTACGTAACGAGTGACGTCATTACAGATATCTATTGTTACAAAGGCAGGGTTTCGGGTTGTCCACTAGTTTTAGGAGCGAAGGTCATAAGGGGTCATTTCCGAGTCAAAAACCAAAAAATATCCAAAATATTGCCAAAAATTTATCTCAAAACCCAAACATTGTACAGTGACTTAACTTTCAGATATATGCATGTATGTTAGCTGTAAATTGTATGCAAGGTATTTTTATTTGTGGAGGTCAAAGGGCATTAAGGTCATTCGGTTTTAGGTAAATAAATTCAAGGAATTTATCTCCAGAATTATGCATAGTAGAATTTTTTGATTGCATTGGAACAATGAATTTTTGTTGTGGACACGAGGTTTTTTTTATACGGGATCAAGGTCATGAAAGGAGTCAAAAGGTAACTTTTGCCAAACAACTGTTAAAATAAGACCCAAATGGATTTATCTCCGCCTATAGATGACAGATAAAGACCGTGAACTACAGTGATGTAAATTAATAGTAGAAGAGGTCAATGATAGTATAGACCCCAAAGGTCAAAGTTCAAGGCAAAGGTCAAAAAATTTACAAACCAAGCTCGAGTGAATGAATAGAAGGATAAATCCTTGATGATATCGTAAATTACAGAAACAATTACAGTTGACCCTATTGTGACCCAGGGGTCACACAATAGAGGTGCAAAAGTCAATTCCCTGAATCTTGGGATTTTTTTATTTTTTTTTTTTTTTTTTTTTTTTTTTTTTTTTTTTGTTGTTTTTTTTTTTTTTTTTTTTTTTTTTTTATTTGTCGCTTCTTAACTTTTTATATTTATAATAAGTTTTATAATTTAAAAATTTACATTTAATGACTGTGTGAAATATTGGTCAAGTTACAGGGGTGTATAAATGGTCACTTTAATGGCACCTACGGGGTCACCATCCTAATTAGGGCATCTTGTTGACATGTCTCAGGCATGACAGAGGTTGTGTGTCTAGTTTCTTGGGTTTGTAAGTAGTTCGGCAGCGGGACCAACATTATATGGCTTAAAAAATAAATTGACGCCATTGGTTAGTACATTATCCTAGATCCAGACATTTTTGTGTTGCTTTGGGGCAACTTAGCACTCCTACGTTCATGTGTGTTGTGTAGTATGCGGTGCGATTCAATTTTCTCAAGTGTCACCTGACTGGAAACTTACTCATTTTGCCATCAAAAGTTAAGTCATAGGGATAAATGGGAAGCTCAATATTTTAAAAGGTCAATGGGACAGTATGAGAGTATCTGGAGGTCAATTTGTAAGAGGGTGGGCGTTGAGTCCACACTGAAGTCAAAGGTCATCTAAGTCAGCTGCAAAATTTACACCAGCGAAAAACGGGCAATGCTGGTGGTTCAAAAATGCCTCAATAGGAAACTAATTGTTGTTTTTTCTAGGATGGAACCAAATTACCTAAAATTGTGAAAGAGTGCATGAGCGTTTTAGGTAAGTGACTTCATTTTAAAGTAATACGTTTATATTCACCGTAACAGGGACACCCACCATGCAGTACTTGTGGCAAACTGGATCATAGTAGGACAACTTGTCCATCCTGTCACAAAGACAGTGGTATAGAAAGCCGAGTAAGAAAAGTACAGCAAACAAAATGTGGCACATTCCTGGAATCATGATCTTCTGCATGCAGAAGAACAAGTAAACAGATGAAGCATCCATCTTGGTCAATTCAAACAGAAGTATTGTTAAAAGAAATAGAAGCGGTGGACGTGAGATGCTGCAACTTAACAACGAGCTTGTAGAGATAATAAGCAAGCTGATGTTGAAAGAAAGGAATCGGGCAAGACAACATCACAAAAGCATGAAGAGAAAGAGAATAAGCCATGCGACAAGTTATGTGGTGCATCCAATGATGAGTTGTCTGTGAAGGATACCAAATTGAACCAGAATTATGAAACTAATAATGATGCTCAAAACAATAGCTCAGAAGATACCTTGGCAATGCCTATATCTGAAGAAAAGGCTTCTGTTTCAGCAGCAAGTGTTACTGGTGGTGAAAAACTCTCTGAAGGAGATGGTACCGGTACTACTAAAGACAAAAATAAAGACTGCATTACCAAAGTTAATAAAAATGAACTTATTGACAAAGAGGATTCTATTGAGAAAGGTATCTCTGATAATGTGCCCATTGTTATGCACATTTCTTCAGATGATGAAGATGCAATAATTGATGTTGTAAATCTGAGTGAAAATGATGACTCTGACGGCAGCATTACCGAAGAGGTACCAAAGGCTGTCCATGCTACCTCCACAAGTGGAAACAAAGGTGAAAAGACAACTAAAGATGAAGTACCTAAACTTAAAGATAAGAAACATGGCCATGAGTGTGCTGAAGAGTCCAATGTCAATCCAACACACATAGTACAGCAGGACAAAACAATAGTCTCTCACGCGCAATCAAAATCTGCCTCTGCAAGTGTAAAGAAAAACCAAGAATGTCAAAGAATCTGTAACATCCAAGAGATCAAGATCAAAGAAATCCAGGTCAAGATCTGGATTGCATTTCGTGGGGACATAGGCCAATAATGAGCCCGGATCATAGATCACCGTCACCACCTAGACAACACGAAGATTGCCAAGGAAGTGAGTTCCTTCTCATTGTGACAGATCCTTTGAGAGAGACCGGACGGAATGAAAGACAAACAACAAGGTTAAAGTAAATACCTACATGTGTCCTTATCATACATATAGCTGATACAACTCATGTGGTGACAGCAACCCATGTGGACAAAAAGTATTCCCCAATTCAAGGATATGTCAAACAAAATATCCCATATATGGTTGGCCTAAACAGGACTCTTTTCAAGGGAAATTAGAAATAAACCTCCAAGATAAGTCACGCAAGCCAAGGGAGTATGTCATAGTCGGAATTTGGGGTCAAAGGTAGAGTTATTTAGTCAGTGGAAATAGCACTTGAAATGTTCTATCACAGAAATAACTGGTATTTACAGGTGCTCAGAATGATGGTGAAGGTAGGTATAGTACTGGTTGCAAGGATGAGCTCAAAGCCTAAAAAGGTCAACTGGGGATCATTTGAGGTCATTGTTGAAATGCTTCGTTAAAATGCTTATGTGTAAATGGCTGGGCATTGCTAATGATCAGAATAACAGAATGATGCTTTGTAATGGGTGTATGGGGTGTTTAAAGGGATAGAGAGGTCAAATGGTTGATTAAAGGTGGTCTGGGTGATTTGATGTTCATGTTGAGAAATGCAAATGCCTGGGCATAGAAGGTGCCTAGATGGATCCAATCAATCAATAAATCAATTTTATTTGAATCATCATCACGCAGTACAGGACAAGAAACATGCAATACAGAGTATAATTCAATATGATAGTAATGTACACACAGCAATAGTTAGCACGGCATTGCTTAATAGAAAATAAAGTGAAACTGTGAATGTGAAGGACGAGGTCACTGCTAAAACGCAGGGCCGGGAGGTGCAGTGGCCTCTGTTTAAGTTCACAAATTTTATGCAAATATAAGTATCACAAGATACATGTCAGCATTAAAAAAGACAGGACAAAACACACAGGTCTAAATAGGAAGCAAGGAAGGAGGGTAAGGAAGGAAAAGAAGGAAGCGGAAGGAGGAGGGAGGAAGGAAGAAGGAGGGAAGGAGGAAAGAAGGGTAGGGGGGAGGGATGGATGGGAGGGAAGGGAGGGAAAGAGACAGAAAAGCACAGACGAGGGAATCAAGGAGGTAAAAGGTTAAGGGAGGGAGAGAAACACAGGCGGACGGATAGAGAGAGAGAGAAGAAATAGAAAGACAAAAGAAGGACGAGGGAAAGGAAGACTAACAGAGAAAGGAGAGTCAAGAGGTAGACGACCGGGGGGGAGGGAAATAAAGGACGGGAGGGAAATAATAGGAAAATCATGAAGGAAAGAAAAAGCGAACGAAGTCAAGAAAAAGTGGCGTTATCACATACAGCAGCGTTATAGATATTGATGATGTCCTTCTTCATTCTCGATTTGAAGGCAGGGAGAGAGGGAGGAGATTAAAGGCATTGGGAAAGAAGATTCCCGAGCAAGGGTCCTTGAGTTCTAGAAACGTGTTGCTGGCAAGGACAGAATTCGTAGCGGTGAGGAAGGATAAATCCCTATATCTGGTGTTATTAATGATGAGAAGAGATCGATGGTTTAAAAAAAAAAAGTCATCATCGCGAGAAGAAGATCCTCAGGGAGAAGCACATGATGGAACTGATACATGAAGGTTAACAATTGAAGCTTGGTTAAATATCATGTATTTTTTCAAAGTTGACAGGAGAAGAACAAGGATCTGTGTGATCACGCCACAGAGAATTGGTACAGGTCCGTTTAACATTTTGAAGAGAAATTAAAAATCAAGCGTAGCATTGTTAGGATCACACCAGATATCGCAGATAGAAAAGGGAGGACGAGAGGATGATTATAGAGAGTCTTTAAGGAAATCTTGAGGAGATGGGCGGACCTTTTACAGTGAGTGCAATTGTATTTGGAGACAATTTTAGAAACATGGAGAGTGTGAGAACGCAAGATAAATTATAATAATTAATAGGCCTAGGAATTAGTTGCCTCAACCTGTTGGATAGATGTGTAGCAATTTTAATATCGATTTTGATGTTAGGTTATTGCTATGCTTATGTTGAATATCATGTAATTTGTCTTTGAATATCGAGACAATTTATTTAAGTGTAAACCAATTTAGGAAATTTATAAGTTCATATTAATTATTAATTCTAAAGTTTTAGGGTCATGATGTGGAAAGAGGAATATAGTATCATCAGCAAATAAAATAAAGTTGGGGAGTTTGAATTTTGAACAGAGGGAAGGGTCATTATTAATGTATAATAAAGAGTAATGGTCCTAGGATCGAGCCCTGAGGAACTCCACACGTAATGGGAGCAAAGCTGGACAAGGTAGTTGTTGAAGAGGAGCGTTGAAGGGATAAAGAAGATACTTCTGATTCCAATGTTTGCAAGGCCTCTGATACCATAGTGTTTAGTTTGTGCAAAGAATGTTGTGGATTTATGGTATCAAAGGCTTACTTAAATCAAGAACGAAAGATTTGTTTACAAACTGTGTGTAGTTTTTTGACCAAGTTGTCAGTTATTAAACAATAATAAAGCTTAATTAATTGCCATGTGCGTTGATCGTTTAGGCCTAAAAGCCCGAATTGCTGTGTGGAGTCAGAGATTGATGTTCTGATGAAATTAAAAATACGGGCATAAAAAATTTTCACAAGAAGCTGTGAATCGCTGGTAGAATAGAGAATAGGCCTTGTAGGTGGTAAAATCGTGCTTATCTCCAGCCTTGAAAATAGGGATAACATTAGCTACTTTAAGTAGGAGATAGGAACAGTACCCGTGAAAGGGAAAGATTAAATCTATGGGCGATTGACTTGCTAATTGGAGGATGTATTTTGCTTAAGCAAAATTATTGCTGATGTCTCGAAAACCGCTGCTATAACTGTTCTTAAGTTAGATGTTAGCTCACTAATTTCCTCAGCAGTTGTAGGGCTGAGGAATAAACAATAGGATGTTATAGGATGACAGAGGAGGCTTGAAATCTTTGAGTTCAGAGATGTTTTCAGCAAGAACTTTACCGATATTCGCAAAAAATTATTGAAGTTCTCGGCTAGTCCTATCGTTGACGAAATTCTGTTGCCCTCTCTTATCGACGGGAAAAATCCGGTTAGCTGGGTTTTCCTATTACGAACCTAACCAATTGATTTAGTGTTGGCACATTTGTTAGGGTTATTTTATTAGTTTAAATTTTATAGTGATGTTGTAAGTCTTTTACTCAGTCGAAATAGAGGAGTTTGAGTTTAGATGAGTACTGGTAAGTAGTATATAATTTTATATAAAGGTCCGGTTTGTGATATAAGCTTATTAAGTTGTCTTTAGGTTGAGCGATGATAGACCTGGTAACCAAGGGCTTTTTAGGTGGTGAATTACGGTTATAGAACTTAATATGGTTTTAATTGGACATTGGATATCCAGAAGCTCTTAAACTGTGAGGTTAAAAGAGTTATTATAGGCTTTATCCGGGTCGTGCATTCATTAATATGCTGTCCAATCTACAAGAGAAAGTGCATAGTTAAACCTTAATGTTATTCGGTTTGGAATTTGACGCGACTCTGTAGTATGGGGGATGTGGTGGTATCGTTATTGGCCTATAGGTTTCTTATGTGAGGAATACAGGGAAAGGTCGGTATATCGGATTCAAATCAGTAACAACGACACCAGAATTGACGCGTGATCGATATCATTGGTTTGATGAAATATTGTCAATAAGGGAAACGCTGGTGTGGCATTAATGGTTAGTCTTATCGGGTGTAGGACGGTCGTGCTGGGGGCTAAAATCATAGGAATAAAGGATATTGATGAAAACACTGACTTTTGGATTGGTTTCGTGAGTAAGAAGATTTAAATTGAAGTCCCCTATAATATAGCAAGGTTTATTTTACAGAAGATATGGTGTTAAGAGTGTTACCTAGCGGTAAGAAAAAGTTCGGTCGGACACATTTACTAGGATAAACAATGCCAATTACGGCTGGTGAATTAAGACAAACTTCGATAAAAAAGAGAATCGCAGTAGGCACAGTCAAGGGTAGTCGGGCCCCCCATACCATCGGATATATTTTTTAAATCAGGTGTAATGAATAAAGAACACAACACCTCCTCCTCGACGACCTTGATGAATACAGTTCTCAATCGAATAATCCGCAATATCAACTAAGCTAGCGTCCCCTTGTGCAGTATAACAGGTCTCAGAGAACCGTAAGATGTCAAAAGTGTTGTTTGAAAGGCGGAAGCCAGGGTAGTTTACAAGGGCATTGGAGTGTTTATTGAGACTGTGGTGTTCAGATGGAAAAGAGATAAATTACAATGTTAATTTGGATTATGGGTGTGAATGGGTTGTTCGAGTAATAGCGACAGAGATGTCATTACCGCTAGTGACGCAGTGGTGTCAGAAGGATAATCGGACGGGGGAGAGAGAGCTGTAAAGAAAAAGGCTTTGAAGGTTGGAAGAGGCCTAGGCAAGGAGTCAGACATGAAGACCACTAAAAACGAAGCTTTACAAAACACAACAAACTACTAATGATTAAATACACCAGATTAAAAAGCTATCAACTATTTATAATAAATTAGATGGTATTTAAAACAAGGTGAGGGAACAACAAAAAAAACCTATTGTGAACGGAGGAAAGGAAACGGAGAAATCGGGTACAAATAATAATGCAAAAAGTAACTGAACAAAACCAGAGAGCGATTGACAAAAAGTGAAATGAACCAAATGCATTTGTTGAACAGTAGGCTCTGCCATGACCAACAAAACATTGGCAAATATAACAGGTTGAATGAAGATACATAAATGAGGGTCTTATAAATCAATGATAATGTTAAATAATAAAGATACATAAGCAAATTAAGCAAAATATATCTATTGTGAAAATACACACACTATTTGGGAAAATAATTGTGAAATGAATGATGGTACGCTAATTTTGAGAAAAACTGAATTAAGAATTACATCGGGGCAGTAAAGTATAGGAGTAAGTAAAAGAGTAACAGGAAATGGAGGATACAAATATTATGAGAGTAATCGTCCCCGCACAGGTTAAAGTTAGGGGTAAACCCAAATTATGATGCGCATAAGATGACAAGCCTGTGCGGAGAGTGATTGGCATTAAAACTTAAAAGAAAGCGATGAGAAATAAATAACACATGAGGATACAAAATAATTTACACTGAGTAAAGGAGAGATACGTCCCCGCCGCACAGGTTTTTAAGTAGGGGTAAAACCAAACCCAAGTTATGATGCGCAGAGATGACAAGCTGTAGGGGATTGATTGGCCAAAGTAATTAAAGTAAGCAAATTGAGAAAAAATACATGAGGATGTAATAATTTACACTCAGTAAAAGGAGATAATCATCCCCGACAGTTTAAGAGGGGCGATAACCCCAAGGCATGATGCGCAGATAACAATCCTGTGCGGAGGATTGATTGGTCCAAGAACATTAAAGAAGCGATGAGAAATAAATAACACATGAGGAAACAAATAATTTACCACTGCAGTACAGGAGATAATCAGTCCCCGCAAAAGTTTAAGATAGGGGTAAACCCAAGGTATGTATGAGCAGAAGATGACAAGCCTGTGCGGAGAGTATTGATTGGCCTAAGAACTTAAAAGTAAGAGATGAGAATAAATAACACGTAAGGATACAAATCAGATTAAAAATGCAATACAAAAACCCGGCCATCCTTTAGGCCTTGGTGAGTTATTTGGATGTGAAGAGATAAGGCCAAGGGTCATGTCGGGATTGAGGGTATTGTTGAGCATTAATCGAAATGGTACATTACAGAAAATGCTTGCTAAAAATGAGGGAATTACATAGGTCCCAAAGTCATTGGGGTATTTGTTGGTGTTATACCTAGGGAGCACAGGCCTGATTGGGGGGGTGGTTTTGGGACATCAGCTAGTCACCAACACTTATATACCAAAAGTTCCTGAAAGTTCTGTGGAAAAAATTCTGATATGACATCTGCAGAGGGATGTAAAAGACCTTTTGACCCCCAGACAGGACAAAGGTTCAAAATCTTTCTTCACCACATGTTAAATTAAGGCAACAATTCTTTTTGAAAAACAGCTTAAATATCAATTTATTGTTATCCTATTTTTTTGTTTAGTTATTTATTCTAAACAACATACAATTCGTTAATAATTTGTCAAAAAGAACATCAAAAATAATTTAGCTCGCGAAAGGACCCATGTGTACGATTGATTAGTCCCATTCATTTTATGACCGAGTAGTCAAACCTTACCCTCACAAAGACACCCAACCCCATTTTCTGTCACCCCACATTTGACTTCAAATGTAAATATTTGTCGTAAGGATTTGGGCCATTTCAACCCCAGGAAGTAATTTTTACATGGGATATTTTAGGAAAAAGATGTTGACTCAACACCAAATGTATACCAGTGTATTGGAATGACGTTTTGAACAAAAAAGCCCATCACAATGACGCTCTGTGACATACAGTTCTTGACTTACGATGTCTGGCTGACAGGAAAAGGCACAATTTTGGTCATTTGCTCCATTTTTGGCCCAAAATTGCAATTTGTGATGATTTTTGGCATTATAAACATTTCTTTTACAACAGATGTTGTTGAAATATACGAGAACTTTAATAGCATTTGTAATCTTAAGTTTAGCAGTTACCATGGCAACGGCAATTTACACTCATACCTTTGTATGGTAACTTTGAGTGTGTATTTTGTTGTGAAAAAATTAAGACACCAAGCTACTTCTTTCAAGAAAATTCTTTAATGAGGTATCTTCAACATATCTTAAGTAGGGTGGTGGTGTTGAATGTCAACAATGTATTTCAGAGGTGTCAAAATGTGTAAAAAATGTACAATTACCATTTTCAATGGGCTGTAACTCGCACATTACTTTTCTAATGTGATCATAATTGTATTGGTGGAAATTAGTTCTACTATGCGACTCTGATTAAAAGATGGACACTAAAAAATATCTTACTTCTGAAGTTATGAATCCCAAACTTGGCCCCGAATGAACAAAGTTGGATATTTAGGCCTCATTAACTCTAAAAGAAAAACCTATGAACTTTTTTCATATCTCTTCAATTTCTACCACCACACTTAAAGAGAAAAAAATCCATGATGTGCTGTGGTGCACATCTTGAACGTTGAAATGGAATGACACCCTGGTAAGAAAATACTACCCGAAGTAGTGTGATATATTAATTTGCAATAAGATAATTTTGTCTCAAATTAATGAAGTTTGTTTCATCGTAATTTAGGTAAATGTGATTCATTTTCCTTTGAATGCCTCTTCATCAATTTCATGGACTATTTAATATTGTGTTGTGTTTGTTCATGTGTGTGTGTGAAATTTAATGGTAAAAATATATGGGACACATAAATAAAAAAATTTTACCAATCAACATGAGTAAAAAATTTACTATTAAAAAGTCTGTTGAGAAAACCAAAATTAAAATTACCCAAGGTCTAATCACAAGTTTTTAAGGTTGTTTCACAGACAACAAGTTGTTTAAAGTACTCCCATGTATCACAGCTTTGGACCCCCGTGCAAACTGGTCCTCTTTTATTTTTTAGAGCAATTTTAAGCAGTGGCAACACAATTTGACAACTAGAACATGCAAAGAGCTATTCACCGCCTCTGAAAAAAATGAGAAATTCCATTGCTGAAATCTTCCATAAAAACCTCACAAAGTCATGATTTGTGTTATTCACCCTCTTATATGCCCATTCTCCCTACCAGAGACCTGTTAAACTAGATTTTTTCAAGAAAAATCGCATTTGTCCGCATGAAACTTTGTAAAATTTTTACGGTCCAGTTAGTGGAACAAATACTTCAAAATTATTGTATCAAAAGTGTCGCCTGTGATATTTTTTTTATTCTGATTTGTCATACTAAAGAGGTTGTGAAACAGCTGTGTTGTCACAGGTTTGGTGAATTATACTTTTTCCTGGTTTACAAGCAGAAACTCATGTTGATGGGGTGGGGATTCAGTGGTTGATGGGGTGGGAGAATTGGTGGCTGAGAGGAAGGGGAATCGGGAGTTTCAGGTGGAGGATTAGGTTTTGATATTGGTGGTTGACAAGGTGGTGAAGGCAGTAGTTGTTTGGGTGTTGGGTGGTTGATTATTGTTGACAGGATGGAGTAGTCAGGTGATTGATGGTCACAGACCCAATGGGTGGGTGGCGAGTGGTGGAGTCATCAGGGGATGGGGTAGCAATAACAAAATTTCCTGGTTATATATTAGGCACTTTGCAATTTCTTGGTTGCTTGGTATCTTCAAGTGGTTTCACTTGGCAATCCTGGAGGTGAATAACCCACCTCAGAGTGATCAAGTTTATTCAAAATCATTCCATTTACACATAAAGGGGTTGATTTGTTAATCCTTTCAGTTGAGACCCAGATGAAATGTCAACCATGCTACAGGGTTTCACCATGCTAGCATGGTTCACCATGGCACCACAGTAGCACGAAACTGTGCTGGACCATGCCAACTGTGCTTGGCCATGGTCAAGCACAGTTCACTGTGGTTGGCCATGGTCAACCTTAGGTTTGAGTGATGGCAACCACAGTCCAACCTATATGTATTGGCTTGGACCGTGGTTGATCAGGGTTCAATGAACTGTCAACCATGGTAAATTGAATAATTTTTTGAGACTCCGGTGAAAAATTGTGGGTCAACCGGCGAGCCGCAGCGAGCCGAAAATTTTTTTTGGTACATTCAAAAGGTCCGCTTCTGGCAAAATCCGCACCCGCCCCCCACATAAATTCCTTGCTACGGCCTGATGTCAATCCATAGTTTCAACCATAGTTGGCTGTGGTGCCATTTCTCAAACCGATGGTTCCCATTGTCAAGCATGGCCCAAGTGCAGTTGGCCATGACAAGCGCAGTTTACCTTGGTTGGTGAGAGCGTTGTCTAGTGGTTGGGGTGCCTTTCCTGTGGCGCAAATATACTAAAACACAATCCTGGGTTCGAATCCCGTTGGGTCACTTGCTGTGGATTACGCGGTGCTCAATTCTGGATTTAATCTTAACAGTCTATTGATTAAATACAGAATACCGGCTCTCCTCCATGGTTTCACTTGAATTGGGCATGAACATAAAGCAT
Source organism: Ophioderma brevispina (assembly GCA_023653785.1). NCBI lineage: Eukaryota > Metazoa > Echinodermata > Ophiuroidea > Amphilepidida > Ophiodermatidae > Ophioderma > Ophioderma brevispina. Next base: position 4,484 of record JAMKCH010003373.1, on the reverse strand, counting down.
CCCGTCCTTCGGAGGGACTTAAGCCGTCGGTCCCGTGTACAGAGATTCAACAACTGTACATAGTACATCGCAGCCATGTCGAATTGGAGTAGGGTGTAACCCGCTGACTGTTCCCAATCCGTCCCCAGTCTCAAAAACCCGGGCATGTTAAGAGGCGTCGTATCATAGATACCGCGGCCCCCGGATCGCTTACACTTGAATAAATCCCTGACACCACTACCAGCCATTACATGACTTGTAGAACACGCTAGAGAACATGGTTGGTAATAGTAAACCAATGCCTAGCACGGATTAACAAATTGCAAAATATGGCTTTCGAACATTTGGGTGTACTCTTGAAAATGTGCCAGTGTGTCCCCATTAATCCTGACATTGTAACTTAATTGTTTTAATTCATAATTACATGGTACTAAATACGGTACCATCTTTTTTTCATTTACCTCTCTCCGATTCAAAAAAGGAAATGTTTGGATCAAAGTGAAAAAAGTTACAACCTTGCTTACAACAAAAGCAAATTGGAATTAGAGAGGGTGTACATTTGTTGGAGGACTTCATGTGTATTGAGTGTTTGTCACGGTTTACATCCTACCTACAGACCGTTCTCAAATGTATCCATGTATTCCATCTGTTGTTGTTATCCATCTTGGAGACAGTAAACAGAACTTGAGGAAGGACAACCTTGATGGACTTATCAGATCTGTTTTTGACCCAATTACAGAACAGTTGCCTGAGTGGTTTACATTTGTATTCTGTGGTATAAAGTGTAATCTTGGTGGTTGTGACAACAAATGCACCATGTAATAGGTGTCGATTTAACTTTACCGCAAAGAGGGTCGTCAGCTGTCACAGATTAGCACGCTTTGTTGCGCTTCAAAGGACGATAAAGGGTTTGCTGAACTTCATAGAACTGTGTGTGAATTGCTTTCAGGCAATGTAAGATAAATATTTAAAAAATTCTATTCTAAACAGGTTAAAGGCTAGGTTTAACCCCCTGGACCCTACCGCCTGTTTATTGGCATCTAAGCACATTTTGATTTGGTTACTGGGAAAGGTAATATCATGTAATGAGCAAATCAGAGATACTGTCATAAAGGTTTGTATGGTACTAGAAAATTATATAACCATGATATAACATTTGGTTAGACAGAGGGATATCTCATGTTTGTTAGTGTCCAGAGGGTTAAGAGCGAGTTCAGCAGATACCAATCAGCCACCAAATTCATTGAATGCTAGCCAACCTGACACACATGACTTTTGTACCTCTCCAAACAACAGCACACATGCATTATTGCTATATTCACTTGTGTGGGAACTAATCACCATGTTGAATTTCCTGTTTGAATCAGTAAATTTTACGACGGAAATCTTTAAATTTTTGTGTGGAACAACCAAGTTGATGAGGCACTATCCCTCAAAAGATTTTATGGCCAATTCTCACGAAATTACGCCAATTGGGTTTGAAAAAGTCATAAAATATTTTGTCACAAATTTTGTTTCTTATGCAATTGTTTTAACAGGGTTATATGTGTCAATGATAAAGGGGAGACAAAACTGCGAACAACCACCTCTCAGAATTTTGTTAAAGCAGGTTGCAACCATTTTGTGTGTCAAAAGAATAGGCTTATTACGTATCAAAAATGAAAATTCCAATGGAAATCACGAATTTCCTATTTTCCATCAGTAGAACCTTAGGACCACCTTTAATTTTGTTTAGATAAGAAGAGGTTTGAATAATAAATGAGTGGACAGTTACAGGACAATAATGTTTGTTTATTACGTTATCCGTAAAGGTAAAAAACGGCCCAAAATTCATGGTTTTAACCAGGGAACTCAAAATATTTTGACCATTTTGTGCAAGTCAATTGATTAGGTGGTTCAATCCAAGCCAAATGATAATGGGTCTTTGAGTCACAAGGTAAACAAAACACAGTTAGTTGCCCTATCAGGTGATAACTTAATAAAACTAATTGACACTAAAAACGTAATATATAAAAACACCTTTGGCACCTACATTGACCAGGAAGTACATATCTGGAGTTTCTGTTAGGTTTGTGATGAGGGGATGATAGATGTTACTTACCTTAATCAACATGGATATTCTTTACAACTTGCTGAGGAATAATGGTAACGTAATAAACAATCCTTAACATGGTCTTTTTGATTTTTTTTTTTTTTTGAAAGTTCGATCTTAACTGGTCCTAATTGCCACTTCAGGTGATTGCAAGCATAATTTTTCCATTAGCATTATAGTAGTTTGCCTCTAAAAGGTGCCATAACTTTTATCGTAATACTCGTTTTAAATAACTTTTGAATATTCAGTGAGATAGGATAACGTAATAAACCCATTCTTTGGAAACCTTATTTTGTTGGGAAAAATTAACGGTCAGGCAAATGCAAGCTTAAACATTATCATGAAATTTCAGCAATCATGTTTAAAACCTACCAAACAAATTTTCAAAGAAAATTTGCTATGTTTAGGTAATTTCTGAATTTTTAAAAATTGGATTATAGAGAATGGACAGCCATTTTTTTTGCCATTTGGCATGTTTGAGGGCAAATGTGTCACATTAAACCCAACAGGACAAGTATAGAAAACTATGATATGTCCAAAAATGGGGTTTTATTAGATCTATTGAACTATCAACATTTTATCCACAAAAGCATTGTGTAAGGAAATGGTGGATCAAAGACATCAAAAAACGCCAATTGGGTCACTTTCGTGAGAATTGGCCATATGTACATCAGCCTAAAAACTCAAACAAAAGTACTGTCAAAAATGCTTTTGAAAGAATTTCTTGAAAATGGCTCTATTTAAAAGGTGGTGGTCTTGATCGGTTTTTGGGAACCCCCGAATTACCCAGAAGTAGTATCGATTTTGATATCAGATGAAAGGCGTATTTTTCTCATTGTCATCCTAAAATTTGAGCCTCAAATCCATGTCATTCCCAGGATATAAAAAAACTTCCGTATTAATGGTTACCCATCATATTACTAAGTATTGAATAGGGTTTTGGCAATATGCATTATTGCTTTAGCCATCAACTACAGTTTTCCTGCGGTACTTGATGGGGCATATGTGGGCCCGGTGCCATATCATTAAAGAAGCACATAAACATAACTCAGAACAAGCCCCTTTAAAAGGCTACATCAGTGATTTTGCTAAATTCGCGAAAACTGCAAAAATATCAAAAATCTTGTTTTTGGCATGTCGGTAACAAGTACAGGTATCCTAAATGCTCTGCAAATGATAAGACGCGAAGAAAGCAACCTAATAAGGACAAAATGCGGATATTTTAGTCATTACTGGTCAGCATACAGACACTTACTACACATTGATGGAGATTCAATCTTTTTAACACTGGCCATTTTCTTCCTTTTTCTTGTCAAATCCTTCTTCATGTTGGAAACAGTAACTTATGGGAATTCTACAGACTTACTTTTCACTTTTAAAGCTATTCCTGCAAATTTGAATTATTTGACCGCTCCAGGAAAGGTCACTGATAGGGTCTTTGAATCTATGCTTTGGCAGTTTTACATTGTAGATAATAAGGTGGTTATTGTGCCGCGCGTGTCTAGAATCATAAAAGGCTGCAGTGGAGTAAAAAACAGGGACAAGTCGATGCGTTCACTGCTCATTGTTATGAAAAAGCCTCAAAGAAACACTATCATGATTTACCGCGAAAGAGTTCAAAATATTTGAATTGCAGGATAGATTTAAAGTGGGTGACAATGTCTGTCGAATTCAAGTTACTTTTCCCAAATGAAGAAGGCAGAAAGGAAACAAAGGCGTGTTTCCAATATATCGCATCTCTCATTCAATTACGTGTTGTAGTGAATGTCCGTACAGACAAGGATGACTAAATTCGATTTTGTCCTTATTAGGTTGCTTCTGTCTTATCATTTTAAAATTTATTTAGGCATACCTGCACTTGTTTCCAGGGCAGTGCCGAAATTGATTTTTGATGGAATTTTTTCAATTTGGAAAATCACTGATAGTGCCTTTATCTCCATGCATTCTGTATTGAATAGACACTGCAAGCACTTAATTGAAAACATTTTTTACATGTGTGAAAATTCCAGAATACTTTGAGTGACTGTGAACTGTGGCAGTAATTGTGCATCTGGCATGGTTTTTGGGAAGCTGTGACAAAGTGCATGCAGTAACCTGTATCCTAATTGCCTTTGGCTGATCTCTAAAGACCAGTTGGCAGCACCAGACCTCTTTTTCTGGGGGTGGGGGAGCAATGTGAAATTTCTGGGGGGGGGGGCAAAATATCAAATGTTGAGATTTTTTTAACCAATTTTGGCCGCCAAATCACTTAGTTTTCCAAAATTTGCTGTTTTTTTTGGTCCCGAATCGCTAATTTTTACCAAAAATCCATCATTTTTCTTTCGGCTGGGGTGTGTGGCACTGTTGTTAACTTGGCACAATGTTTAGCTGCATGAAAACTGTAAATCCGATTCATCTCAAACTTGGATTTAAA